>CM058229.1:23760441-23815519 GCA_030180135.1 Orychophragmus violaceus
TACAATCTCTAATTGGCATGAGGGAAAGGAATAGACTGACCTTACTAGCTTGGCAAAGCGTTATACACTGTCTCTGGCGGGAGAGGAATAACCGGATGCATATATCGATTTTCTCCTCTGTCGATGGCGTAATTACTCTGATGGATCAAACTATTCGATGCAGGATAGTAGGATATAGAGATACAAATCCAATTCTAGGATCGGCCATGCTGCAACTCTGGTATTCGAATGGGTAAAGCTATTTGAATCATGGAATTCTACTCTCAGACTAATTTCACTGATCGATCGTATTGGGGATGAATGACATGCAATGGCTGACGATGAACAACGACAGTCGCTTTCTGATTTGGTTCAATGGGTGATCAAAATGTATTGGGTTTAAACAATATTGGCCTAGGCCCAACCGAATTTTTGGGTGTAATAGACATTACCCTAAATGGTCTTGACAAGGTCTGTATTTCTTACATTTTTCATGCAATTCAATAAAAAGCCCTTTTATAAAAAATAACTTATACTCCCTCCGTTTTAAATTACTTGACGTTTTAGACAATTTGTTTTGTTTCAAATTAGATGACGTTTTCGATTTTCAATGTAAAATTTATTAACTTTTTTATGTTTTATGACTATTCGTATTCTCCAGTTTGTTTTATCATTGGTTGAATTGTGTTTAGGTGAGTAATTAATGATGTTTTTATTTAAGAAAAATAAAAAATTAAATGTTTTCTTAATTTGTGTGCTTGAATCTAAAACGACAAGTAATAAAAAACGGAGGGAGTGTTTTTTTTTGGTCTAATTTTTTATTTATAAAGATTAGTCGGTTTAGTCAACTAATTTTTGGACCGAAGAACCTATGTGAAAGCCCCAGCGGTTAGGAGGATTCGAATCTGAGTAACAAAATAACGAATATTTATTTAGTCAATATGTATATTTGACTTGAAATTTTTAAACTAACGAGAGGCAACCTATCATGCACACGTTCTGTTGGAAGATATACTTCTTTTGTTATCTAAAAGATAGACATAATAACAAATTGAATTAAGCAAACAAGTTATTATGGGCTGCTGACAATAATTGCTGCGCAGATAATTAATTTATATGGTCCATTATCATATAATAAATCTGGTGCCATATTAAAGGAGTATCCTTTTGTCTTGGAAAATGATAACATTTTGCCATAACGAAAATAAGAGTTGGTGACACAATTTTCCGCCCAACGACTAAGAGCATTTCCAATATATTACACCATTTTTACACCAAAATAATGTAATCTCAAAATGATGTTAAATTTTTTTCAAATGTATTACACTATTTTCTATATCAAATTATTATTTTAATATAATTTTTTACTTTTTATTTTATTTTTAATTGTTAATAATACATTTTATTTATAAAATTTACAAATTGACCCATTAATTTATTTATTTTTAAAAAACTTTAAGAAATTATGATATTAATCAAATTTAACCATTACAACATTAAAAATTATGACCCGTTGGTCTTTGCATGGTCATTTTCATTGATTTTTGCTTCATTTGGACAATCTTTTAGTGGTTTTGGTGATATGAAAGCGATTTATGAGATTATTAAGTTAGTCGTTGTTGTATTAATTAAATATTATGCTATTTTAATTTCAGTTTTTATCTATTTTAAATATATTATTAATTTATGTCATTTTATTTTTAATTAGAAAATATTATAAGATTTTCAAATTTATTTTTCAAATAAATTATTACAATTTTTAAAATAAAATCATTAAAATTTGAAGGACTATTTTATAATAAAAATATAACTCTAAAATAGTGTGAAAAATGAAATTACAACAAATTTGGTACAAAAATAGGTTTACACGGTGTAACTTCCCTAAGGTACATGCTTCACAGAATCCCAACTTTGTAATCTCTCCTCCTTTCAAGTAGTCTTGCCTGACCAGTATATCCATAGCAGATTGACTCATGTGAGCCAGTCTAGAGTGCCAAAGCCTAGTTTTATCTTCTGCTATCCCGGCTACATTGACCTGTGGAGCAATCACTTTCCCTTGTAAGTAATACAACCCCTGTTGATACTTTCCTGTAAGAACCTTCCTTTCTCCTTTGTAGAACTTCACCTCAAAGTCTCCTCCAGTGTAAGTACATCCTGATTGCTCAAGCTGTCCATAGGATATAAGGTTTCTTCCCATCTCTGGCATGTATCTGGCTTGATTTAGGATCACTCTGGTTCCATCTGGGTTCTCAATGGTTACATTTCCTATCCCCTTTATAGAACATGTGGAGTTGTTCCCCATGAAGACCTTATTACCTTCAAACTCTGTGAGGTCTGACATGAGATCTCTTCTTGGTGTTATGTGGAAGGTGCAGCCAGAGTCTAGCACCCACTCATCTTTGGAGTCTTGTAGACTTGCCGTCAGCGCAATTGGCTCAGGTAGCTTGATAGCCAGATTTGCTGAGCTTGAAGTCTTTTGGTCCTTGTTTCTCTCTGGACAGTCTCTTTTCCAGTGGCTTTCTGACCCACAAATCCAATATGCTTTAGCCCCAAACTTGTTCTTGGATTTTGATTTGCTCTTACTGTTACCTCTTCCCTTGCCCTGCTTGTTCTGACCTTTGTTATCAGTTCTCTTAACAGATCTTCCCCTGGACTCAACAAACAGACCTTCTGCATTTTGTTTTGGCTTGTTGAGCCGCCCTTTCTGCTTGAGCTCCACCTCCTTTGCATATGCAGATGTAGTTACCTCGTTAACAGTCAAGGTTTCCCTTCCAGTCCCATATTTCAGCGTGTTCACCAAAGGTTCATACAAGGGTGGCAAGCTGGTTAAGAGTTGTATCGCCTGGTCTTCGTCGCTGATGTCTATTTTTAGACTTGCAAGGTCTGCTACAAGCTTGAGGAAGGAGTCCAGATTCTCCTCTATAGTTTTTCCTTCCTCCATTTTGAAACTAGCAAAGCTCTGCTTGAGGTAGATTCTGTTTGGCAGTGACTTTGTTTGATAATCTCTCTCAAGAACTTTCCACATATCCAATGCAGTTTTCTCATGCATTATCTTTCGCAATATAAGGTCACTCAGGCAAGCACTAATCAGATTCTTTACTCTGACATCCTTCTCAGCTCTCTTAGGATCCACTGTCTTCTCTACTGCTTCTGATGCTTTATCAGAATCTGTCACCTCCTCTTGAAGAACAGAAACAAGACCCTGAATCTCTAGCTGCCCTAACATCCTGTACTTCCAGATTCCGAAGTCCCCTTTCCCATCAAACTTTTCCATCACAAACTTTCCTTGTGTAGGTTCCATCTTTGAGGCTGTCTGGTCTAATCTCTCTTGTTTCCTGCAGGTAAACAATCAAAGAAAACCAAGACCTGCAAGCACCAAACGATATACGTTCTACACACAAGAAAACAACGTCCGGCAATATCTATCGCAGATGGTCTATTTGAAATGTAAGGCAAGGTTCCAAGATGTCTAGAGTTTTAGGAGATTTTACTTCCCTGAGCTTTTTATGCGCTGGCGAGTGGTGCAGGTTCAGCTCCGTAATCCGATCCTGGTTGTTGATCAAATTACCTCCGCCTGGTTTCTGCTTCTGGTTCGCCTTTCCCCGTCGATCTTCTATTCCCGATCAAGATCTCCAATCGTCGCGGTTGACGATTTACGCCTTTAGCAGACATCTAATGCCTTTAGCAGTAGCCTGACCCTCATTCTCCCTTGCTCAGCGTGTGTCGAAAGACACTGCGTCTTGCTAAGAGTAATACCAAGAGTCATTTGCACGAAGCCCTTCTTGGAATCCTGCATATTGGACATGCAAGGCCTTATCACTATATGTATCTTGACACAATCCAATTAGCTTATCCAATCTATCTCTATAGATTCTTATTCCAAGAATGTATACTGTTTCTCCCATAATTTTATCGAAAAACAACTTTCGAATCAAGTCTTAACAGACTGAAACAATGGAACTTCATTTCCGAGAAGTAGTATGTTATCAACATACAATACTAGAAATGCAATTGCGCTCCCACTAGTCTCTTGTAAACATACGGTTCCTCTTCGTTCCTGATGAAGTCAAACCTTTTGACTGCTTCATCAAAACGAAGATTCCAACTCCGAGATGCTTGCTTCAATCCATAAATGGTTTGATGAAGCTTGCATATCTTCCTAGCTTCATTAGGATCAATGAAAAACTTCAGGTTGTGTCATGTACACATCCTTTTTCCAGAATTCCATTAAGGAAAACTGTTTTCACATCCATCTGCCAGATCTCATAACCATTATGAGTGGCGGTCGCTAGGAGAATCCGAATGGTCATAAGCACGGTGACTGGGATTATGTTTCTTCACAGTTGATACCATGAATTTACTTGAAACCTTTTGCCACCAACCTTGCTTTGTACATCTGAATATAACCATCCATGTCAACTTTTCTTCTTGAAAATCCATTTACTCACAATGGTTTCTACACCATCGGGTAAATCAGCCCAAGTCATACTTGGTTCTGTGACATGGATCCCATTTCGGATTCAGCGGCTTTCAGCCACTTTCGGAGTTAAGGCCCATCATTGCTTCTTCAAAATTCGCAGGCCCGTCACTTTCAATGATCAGTAGATCACGGCAATTGGTTACGAGAAATCCATATTTCTCGGGTTCGTGACGGATCCTTTCGGATCTGCGAGCTTCAGTTTTCTGTAAAATTCGCGCACACATATCTCATATGTATACTTTTACCACAACCTAATTAACCAAGATTTAAACCGTAGTTAATTAAGTCATAAACCAAAATCAATATTTGGTTCGCGATCTGTGTCGATCGATGCAACTTTTGTGTCGATGGACACTTCTTCAGAAACTCGCCATTTAAATGTATATCGAATATACATTCACCAGATCCTTTATAAACTCTAGGCACCACAGGTGCAGGTTCTACAACTCTTTGTAGATCCAACTGCTGCTCTTCCTCATCAGGTTGAGCAGTCTCCTGTGATTTTCGAATTTCTTTGAGTTGTACTTTTACTCCCACTGTTCTTCTTGGAAAGAAAGTCTTTCTCAAGAAAACATAGTTCCGAGCAACAAACAATTTGTTCTCGAACTGATTGTAAAAGTAACATGCCTTGGTTTTGTTAGGACAACCAATGAAGTAGCACTTATCAGATTTAGGTGTGAGCTTATCAGAGATTAAACGTTTTATATAAGTCTCGCAACTCCAAATCTCCATGATGGATAAATCAGAAACATTTACATTCCACATCTCATGTGGTATCTCTGTAACTGATTTTGATGGAACTCTATTTAAAGTAAACTCAGACATTTCAAGAGCGTATTCTTAGAAGGATAATGGAAGATCTAAGTGACTCATCATTGATCGAACCATATCTAATAAAGTCCGATTCAGGAGGAGTGTATTGTGAAACACTTTCACAATCTCTCAAATGATCACTAAATTCTTGACCTAAGTATTCACCTCCATGATCTCATTGTAGAGGTTTAATACCTTTGCCAAATTGATTATGTACTTCATTTTGGAACTCTTTGAACTTTTCAAAGATTCTGACTTATGTCTTATAAATAAGACATAACCGTACCTGCTGAAAACATCAGTAAAGGTAATGAAGTACTGAAATTTTCCTCTAGCACTAGTGCTCATCGGCCCATATACATCCGTATGTATTAAAGCCCAATAAGCCTCTGGCCCTTTCATTTTGTTCGTTCGCAACCTGTATCGACCGACACATCATTTGTGTCGATCGATGCTACCTTTGCTGAAAGGGGCCTTCGTCATTTTACCCAATAAACAAGATTCACCTTACTCATTGTGATTCATAATCAGATGAGCCCAAAAAGCCCATCACTGTGGAGCTTCTGAATCTATTTCTCATTTACGTGGCCCAAAACGACAATGCCAGAGAGAAGTTTGATTCGTATCATTTGACTTGAATCTCTTGGTATTAATGTTATAGTTAGGCACATTCTGGTTTAGAACATAAAGTCCATTCTCTAATGGATTGCTACTATAAAATATATCACTGTAATCAAATGAATAACACTTATTCTTAATTTGAAAACTGATATCCTTCCATATCCAAACAAGGAATAAAAATAATCTTTCTGCTCATAGCAGGTACATAGTAGCAATTTTAAGTTCAAAACATGCCATAAAAGAAAGCAAATGAAATACTCCTACGACTAATGCATCAACTCTTGCTCCATTTTCCACGCATAGATCCACTTATCCTTTCTCCATAATCCTACTTTTGCTCAGGCCCTGCACATTTTCACAAAATATGAGTACCACAGCTGGTATCAAATACCCAATAAGTAGGACTATTAGAAGTAACATTTACTTCTATAACATAATACCTGAAGAAGAAGTCTTGTACGTCTTCTTCAGCTTCTCATAATCTTCCAAGAATTTATTGCAGTTTCTTTTCAAATGCCCATAACCATTACAATAACGGTACTTAACATCTTCAGAAGGACTGGTTTTAACCTTAGGAGCATGGCCAGACTCGCTTGGATTCACAATCGAGCTCGTCTTTCCATCACCTTTGTTCTTACCAAGTTTCTTAAACTTTTTAACCTTTTGTACCATAAGGACATTTGGGGTGTCCTTCTTGATGTTAGGTTCAGCAGTCTTAAGCATCCCATGCAATTCAGTCAACGTCTTCGTCAAGTTGTTCATGTTATAGTTCATAACAAATTGATCATACCTTGACGGCAGTGACTGTAGAATGATTTCAGTAGCCAACTCTTGGCTAATGGGACAATCCAGTTTCCCCAGGTTATCAATATAACCCATCATCTTAATGACATGAGGACTAACTGGTTCGCCCTTTGGTAGCTTGCACTCAATCAGAGACCTAACCGTCTGGTATCTCTGAGTTCGTGCCTGCTCCTGAAACATACTTTTCAGGCCAGTGATCATCTCTTTTGGCGACTCCACGTACTCATATTGCTTCTGCAATTCCGAGTTCATGGTAGCCAACATGAGACAACTCACATCCACCGCATCATTGGAATGCTTATCCCAAGCATCCTTATCTAACTGCCAGGCATTGGCTCGATACTTCTTGGGGAGAACTTTCTCAAGGACATAGTCCTTTTTCTCCTGTTTGAGAACAATTCTCAAGTTCCGATACCATTCAAGAAAGTTGGATCCATTTAACTTGTCCTTCTCAAGGACGGATCGCAGAGAGAAATTGTTACGATGGTTTGTGCTAGACATAGCTGAAAAACAAGGGAGGTTTTAGTTATGATGTTCAAGAAATGAGAATTCTTAACAATTAAGAAAACTCGCATTATATTCAAACAATGTTTCATCAGATGAATATAATGATCCAAGACCCATAATTCACTAAACTTGAGTGAGCCACTGGATATCACCCAAAATTTAGCTATCACCCAAATTTTAGCTATCTAGGTAAGCAACAACTTTGCTAGTTATATCCAATATAACTCTTGGTTGTGGATTGACATCTTATGTCCAATCCACCTGATGTCTCTGAGCCCTAAACTATTTTTATGGCCTAGTCAAGTAAACCAATCTCTTAAGTCATGTAATTGTCGATGTCTTGCACTGCAAGTCCATCAACATGATTACCTCTGTCTTACTCATGAAATTGTGGACATCTTGCACTGCAAGTCTATCGCACAATCAAATGGGTCTTGACAGTTGACAAGATTGGAAAGACATCAAGTATTACTTGATATTTGGTTGAGGAACGGAACCATTTAAAACGATCAGTTTTATTATGTTTTAATTCTTCTAATTAAATGATTTGTCTTGGTTTGGTTCTGTGGTTTCAGGTTCCATAACCTAAACCATCGAATCTTGTGTCGACCGACACTACTTTAGTGTCGATCGATGCTGATTAACCAAAACCAATCTGCGATAACCGATCAATCCAATTGATCCGATTTTGAGTACCGGTCAGTGTCGATCGATGCTACATTAGCATCGGTCGATACCAACCCAATCGCAATAAACCATTCTTAGCGTTTAACCATCTTTAACCAAGCTCGATAACCGGTCCAATCCAATTGAACCGATTCATCAATCTCGCGAGGCTTGTGTCGATCGACACTAGAAGATACATAAGTTTTATTCGGGTTTTCGCCCTGTGTCGATCGACGCCGGATTGGCACCGATCGACACCGGATTGGCACCGATCGACACCATGCGAAAAACCATAAATTTTATTCTGGTTTTCGCCCTGTGTCGATCGATGCCGGATTGGCATCGATCGACACCATGCGAAAAACCCTAAAACGTTTTTCGAACAAAACCCTAAACTAGGTTACTTTGATTAAAACGAGTTTTAGCATGCTTGTATCAATCATACAGAGATCCAGATTCAACCAATCTAATCAACATGCTACAAATTCAATGGAACCCTAAAGCTCTGATACCACTGAAGGAATTTCTAGCAGATCCTAATCCAATTAGGCAATCCTGGTCTGAATTCCAAGCCTAGGATCTAGGGTTCATGTAACTGAATCATTGGGATCTCAGAATTACCTGGTGATTAGCAGCGGAAGATTTGCAGATAATCGAGATCTGGAGCGCCTCAAATGCTGCGCCTATACTGGTATCCACACACACACAAACTGAACAAGAGGGATGCTAGTGCCTATAGAGATACAATCTCTTCAGAGGTTTCTATTCAAGTTTCGGTGGCTGTGAATTAGGTTAGAAATCAGTTTAGGTCGACCATATATCTTATATATGTCGACTTAAACCATAACGGAATTAACCAACGATTAAACCGAATTAATCTGATTAATCCACGAGTGCATCGATCGATGCACTATCTGCATCGATCGACACTGCCCCAGAATATTGATATCGAATGCATATCAAATATGCATTCACTGGATCATTACATTAATGATCAACCTCGTCTTTAACGCCCAGTTTGCTTAGGTGTGTGACCCTGTAGGATCATATAACACTAGCAATGAGTTCTCAACTCATTGATCATAAGTGGCTTCTAGCAAAGCGTTATGACTACCTAGTGTTATGTGATTGTCTCATCTCGACAATACGACTTTCACTTAGAGCAAGTACAATAGATTTCAGGACATTCCCAACACTTTGTTCACTCGTTTGTTATCGATTCAAAGTAAAATTGACACAAGAGAAGTATAGAGTTCCCCTTATAACTTTGGGTACATCTCTCTTCAGGATCAGCACCTGGAAATCCACTATTGATCTTTGTACAACAAGTTCTTGAGTACACAAGCTAGAGGAGAGAAAACCGATTCAGTTAGAATCCGTTGAGAGATTAGTTTGAATGAAGACGACCACCGATTCCAACGTCCCTTCTCAGCTTATGAACACTCGCATCGTACTGGGCCGTAACCAAGATCGAGGCCCAATATTATAGCTTACTTTTGCTGCACACACCGACATGGGCTTCATCAGTTCTCAGCCCATATCCATCCTCGTGGACTTCCTGTGATGAATGTTGAACCAAACTCTCACAAATCTCCACCTTGATTCTCATTCTTCACTGCTTCAACCTTTACATATGACCTTGTAAAGAGTTGATCCTGGTATAGTGCTGGTATACCTCCAGCTTCAATTACTCATAAACCTCAAGTAACAACAATACACACCCTGACCTCCAGATGCACACACCTCCTGAAGCAAGACTCATCAACTGAATTACCTTGAGCTCCGCTTCTGACTCAGTCATCTCCTGGTCACCAGAGACGACTGTCCCCAACCTCCTTATCTGGAAGTTAAAACCTTCAGACTCTTCAAGCAGCCATTGAACTTGTTCCCTAGTAGAACCTTAGTCAACATGTCTGCTGGATTTTCTGAAGTGTGAATCTTCATTACATTAACATCTCCTTGTGCTATAATGTCCCTGATGAAGTTGTATTTGACCGCTACGTGCTTTGTCCTTTCATGAAACATGTAATTCTTTGCTAAATAAATAGCACTTTGAGAGTCACAATGCACCTTGATAGCGTCTTGATTGTATCCAAGTTCCTCACAAATTCTCTTTAGCCACAATGCCTCTTTTACTGCTTCCGATAAGGACATATATTCTGCCTCTGTTGTTGATAGAGCCACAACTTTCTGTAAACAAAACCTCCAGCCTACTGTGTTTCCACCAACTGTGAAGACATATCCAGATATTGACCGTCTTCTGTCTAGATCTGCTGCGTAATCAGAGTCACAGTAACCTTCAACTCTGAACTCTGATTCCTTACTGAACGTTAAGCAGACATTTGCAGCACCTTTGATGTACCTCATGATCCATTGGAGTGCTTGCCAATGATCCACCCCTGGTTTGCCCATGTACCTACTAACAAGACCAACATCATACGCCAAATCAGGTCTTGAGCCTACCATAGCATACATGATGCTTCCCACTACGCTTGCATATGGTATTTCCTCCATGTAATCTGCTTGTTCACGTTCTTGATCCTTGGTAAGAGCCTGTAGCTTAAAATGTGGTCCAATTGGTGTCTGAACCTCTCTACAGTCCCACATACCAAACGTCTTTAGCACTTGATTTAGGTAAGACTCTTGAGATAGGATCAAGGTTCCTTTATCTCTGTCCCTAAGGATGTCCATACCCAGAATTCTCCTTGCTGAGCCTAAGTCCTTCATTTCAAATACCCGACTCTGCATGTCCTTTAGTTCTTTAATAACTTTCATACTCTTGGATGCTATAAGCATGTCATCCACGTAGAGCAGAAGATACACCATGTCTTCTCTCTTTGAACCCTTTAGATACACGCACGGATCATACTCACTCTTCTTATAGTTCTGTTTTGCCATAAATGAGTCAAACCTATGATTCCATTCCCTGGGAGACTGATTTAAACCGTACAGAGATTTTCTGAGAAGGCATACTTTGTCTTCTTTACCCTTCTGAATGTAGCCTTCCGGTTGATTCATGTATATGGTTTCATGAATCACTCCATGAAGAAACGCTGTCTTCACGTCTATTTGCTCCAATTCCATATCTTGATTAACCACCATTGATAGGAGCAGTCTGATGGATGTGTGTTTCACCACTGGTGCAAACACCTCGTTGTAGTCAATACCTTCAGTCTGAGCATACCCCTTTGCGACAAGCCGTGCCTTGAATCTTGGCTTCTCAATACCAGGAATGCATGGCTTAAGTTTGTACAGCCACTTGCATCCTATCACCTTCTGTCTTTCTGGTCTATTAACCAGGTCCCAAGTGTGGTTCTTCTTTAGAGATTCCATCTCCTCATCTGTAGCTTTGTCCCACTGTTTACTTTCTTTTCTCTTCTTTGCTTCAGAGAATGATCTCGGTTCATCCATGTTAACAATCTCTGAGCTTGCTAGAGCATAAGCCACGAAGTCTGTGTCTTCATACCTTGAGGGCTTCTTACGTTTTCTCTTCTCACGGTCTCTGGTCAGGATGTAGCTCTCCAAGTTCCCTTTGTCTTTCTCTATCGTTGCCTCTTCCTCATCTGTTGAAGAGTCTGTTTCATCTTCTTCTTGATCAGAATTGCCATCTGAATAGTCTGGGTCAGCTACACCTTGACCGATGCTATCTTCTGGATTTTCTTCTTCCTCCAGAACCTGCTCCAGATCTTCACTGAAAGTAACCTTTTCCTTTGGTTTCCCTGACATTCCCTCTGATCCTGTGATGCTGATGACATTTCTATCTTTGTATAGCATGTTTTCTCTAAATACAACATCTCTGCTTGTTACTATCTTCTCTTCATCAAGTAACCAGATCCTATATCCCTTGCTTCCTTGAGTGTATCCCAGGAACACTCCTTTGGTTGCTCTGGGACTGATCTTATCTCTGATTGTATGAACATATGATATACATACGAATGTCCTGAGACAACTGTAGTCTGGATTTCCTCCTGTCCATACTGCTTCTGGAACCTTGTGGTCTATGGAGGCTGTTGGCGACCTATTGATGATGTAGACAGCTGTATACGCAGCCTCTGCCCAGAATTTTCCTTCTAGTCCAGTCTCTGAAAGCATGCTCCGTACCTTATCCATTATTGTGCGGTTCATACGTTCAGAGACTCCGTTTTGTTGCGGCGTGTAACGGCATGTCTTATGTCTCTTTACTCCTGTATCCCTGCAGAGCTTGTCAAACTGGCTATTGAAAAATTCCAATCCGTTGTTCGTCCTTAAGCATTTCAGTTTCTGGCCTGTCTGAGTTTCCACAAGAACCTTCCATTCTTCAAACTTTTGGAAAGCCTCACCTTTAGTTTTCAGAAAGTATATCCATACTTTCTTAGAGTAGTCATCTATCAAAGTCATGAAATATTGATTTCCTGATATACTTGGTGTTACTGTTGAGGAACCCCATAAATCAGAATGGACATACTCAAGTATGCCTTTTGTGGTGTGCTTAGCCTTTGGGAATTTCTGTTTATGTAACTTCCCTAAGGTACATGCTTCACAGAATCCCAACTTTGTAATCTCTCCTCCTTTCAAGTAGCCTTGCCTGGCCAGTATATCCATAGCAGATTGACTCATGTGAGCCAGTCTAGAGTGCCAAAGCCTAGTTTTATCTTCTGCTATCCCGGCTACATTGACCTGTGGAGCAATCACTTTCCCTTGCAAGTAATACAACCCCTGTTGATACTTTCCTGTAAGAACCTTCCTTTCCCCTTTGTAGAACTTCACCTCAAAGTCTCCTCCAGTGTAAGTACATCCTGATTGCTCAAGCTGTCCATAGGATATAAGGTTTCTTCCCATCTCTGGCATGTATCTGACTTGATTTAGGATCACTCTGGTTCCATCTGGGTTCTCAATGGTTACATTTCCTATCCCCTTTATAGAACATGTGGAGTTGTTCCCCATGAGGACCTTATTCCCTTCAAACTCTGTGAGGTCTGACATGAGATCTCTTCTTGGTGTTATGTGGAAGGTGCAGCCAGAGTCTAGCACCCACTCATCTTTGGAGTCTTGTAGACTTGCCGTCAGCACAATTGGCTCAGGTAGCTTGATAGCCAGATTTGCTGAGCTTGAAATCCTTTGGTCCTTGTTTCTCTCTAGACAGTCTCTTTTCCAGTGGCTTTCTGACCCACAAATCCAACATGCTTTACCCCCAAACTTGTTCTTGGATTTTGATATGCTCTTACTGTTACATCTTCCCTTGCCCTGCTTGTTCTGACCTTTGTTATCAGTTCTCTTAACAGATCTTCCCCTGGACTCAACAAACAGACCTTCTACATTTTGTTTTGGCTTGTTGAGCAGCCCTTTCTGCTTGAGCTCCACCTCCTTTGCATATGCAGATGTAGTTACCTCGTTAACAGTCAAGGTTTCCCTTCCAGTCCCATATTTCAGCGTGTTCACCAAAGGTTCATACAAGGGTGGCAAGCTGGTTAAGAGTTGTATCGCCTGGTCTTCGTCGCTAATGTCTATTTTTAGACTTGCAAGGTCTGCTACAAGCTTGAGGAAGGAGTCCAGATTCTCCTCTATAGTTTTTCCTTCCTCCATTTTGAAACTAGCAAAGCTCTGCTTGAGGTAGATTCTGTTTGGCAGTGACTTTGTTTGATAATCTCTCTCAAGAACTTTCCACATATCCAATGAAGTTTTCTCATGCATTATCTTTCGCAATATAAGGTCACTCAGGCAAGCACTAATCAGATTCTTTACTCTGACATCCTTCTCAGCTCTCTTAGGATCCACTGTCTTCTCTACTACTTCTGATGCTTTATCAGAATCTGTCACCTCCTCTTGAAGAACAGAAACAAGACCCTGAATCTCTAGCTGCCCTAACATCCTGTACTTCCAGATTCCGAAGTCCCCTTTCCCATCAAACTTTTCCATCACAAACTTTCCTTGTGTAGGTTCCATCTTTGAGGCTGTCTGGTCTAATCTCTCTTGTTTCCTGCAGGTAAACAATCAAAGAAAACCAAGACCTGCAAGCACCAAACGATATATGTTCTACACACAAGAAATCAACGTCTGGCAATATCTATCGCAGATGGTCAATTTGTAATGTAAGGAAAGGTTCCAAGATGTCTAGAGTTTTAGGAGATTTTACTTCCCTGAGCTCTTTATGCGCTGGCGAGTGGTGCAGGTTCAGCTCCGTAATCCGATCCTGGTTGTTGATCAAATTACCTCTGCCTGGTTTCTGCTTCTGGTTCGCCTTTCCCCGTCGATCTTCTATTCCCGATCAAGATCTCCAATCGTCGCGGTTGACGATTCTTTCAAGCGGATGGATTTCTTCCGATTCTTCTTGCCTCGATCGATCTTCTTCAAGATCTTCCTTCGAGCCACCAAACCTGGGGCTCTAATACCACTTGTTGAAGAATCACGCTCACTTGTTCTCTCACGATCACTCAACTCACTCCTTTGTTCACTCGTTTGTTATCGATTCAAAGTAAAATTGACACAAGAGAAGTACAGAGTTCCCCTTATAACTTTGGGTACATCTCTCTTCAGGATCAGCACCTGGAAATCCACTATTGATCTTTGTACAACAAGTTCTTGAGTACACAAGCTAGAGGAGAGAAAACCGATTCAGTTAGAATCCGTTGAGAGATTAGTTTGAATGAAAACGACCACCGATTCCAACGTCCCTTCTCAGCTTATGAACACTCGCATCGTACTGGGCCGTAACCAAGATCGAGGCCCAATATTATAGCTTACTTTTGCTGCACACACCGACATGGGCTTCATCAGTTCTCAGCCCATATCCATCCTCGTGGACTTCCTGTGATGAATGTTGAACCAAACTCTCACAAATCTCCACCTTGATTCTCATTCTTCACTGCTTCAACCTTTACATATGACCTTGTAAAGAGTTGATCTTGGTATAGTGCTGGTACACCTCCAGCTTCAAATACTCATAAACCTCAAGTAACAACAATACACACCCTGACCTCCAGATGCACACACCTCCTGAAGCAAGACTCATCAACTGAATTACCCTGAGCTCCGCTTCTGACTCAGTCATCTCCTGGTCACCAGAGACGACTGTCCCCAACCTCCTTATCTGGAAGTTAAAACCTTCAGACTCTTCAAGCAGCTATTGAACTTGTTCCCTGGTAGAACCTTAGTCAACATGTCTACTGGATTTTCTGAAGTGTGAATCTTCATTACATTAACATCTCCTTGTGCTATAATGTCCCCGATGAAGTTGTATTTGACTGCTACGTGCTTTGTCCTTTCATGAAACATGTAATTCTTTGCTAAATAAATAGCACTTTGAGAGTCACAATGCACCTTGATAGCGTCTTGATTGTATCCAAGTTCCTCACAAATTCCCTTTAGCCACAATGCCTCTTTTACTGCTTCCGATAAGGACATATATTCTGCCTCTGTTGTTGATAGAGCCACAACTTTCTGTAAACAAGACCTCCAGCCTACTGTGTTTCCACCAACTGTGAAGACATATCCAGATATTGACCGTCTTCTGTCTAGATCTGCTGCGTAATCAGAGTCACAGTAACCTTCAACTCTGAACTCTGATTCCTTACTGAACGTTAAGCAGACATTTGCAGCACCTTTGATGTACCTCATGATCCATTGGACTGCTTGCCAATGATCCACCCCTGGTTTGCCCATGTACCTACTAACAAGACCAACAGCATACACCAAATCAGGTCTTGAGCCTACCATAGCATACATGATGCTTCCCACTACGCTTGCATATGGTATTTCCTCCATGTAATCTGCTAGATGAGATTTTAAACAATTAACCACTAGAAATCTATTGATCACCCCTAATCAACCTAATCCTACCTAACCCATAAGCCTATGGAGAACTACTCACTAATCATAACTAGATCGACAAAACTCATAGAGATAGAGTTGATCATGGAGATTGGTGAGGGATTGAGAGATTTGTTGAAGGAATAACAAGAGAAAATACTAGATTAACCAGAGAAATCAATCTTGTTCTTACAAAAGAGTTTAGAACATCAAAAACAGCTTAAGCCACAAAAAGAAATAGGTTTTTGGCTTAAATAGTCCATAGGGTGCGAGCCGGGTCAACCCGGAACAAACCGGGTGTTGACCCGGATCCGGAACATTTTCTTGGACGCGTATCGGCCCGGCCAGCCGATACGCGGGCCGATATCAAGTCTCGGATTTTCTTGGCACAAAACGTATCGGTTGGCCAACCGATATGCCAACCGATATTCTTCCAACGAATTAAATCCGAGAGTTTTATATCGGTTGAGCCAACCGATATTGAACCCGATATGGACTCTCGGATTTTTGCCCGAACAAACGTATCGGCTCATCCAACCGATATCCCGGCCGATATGGCTCCTTCCGATTTAAACCGAGAGCGTGTATCGGCCTGCAAGCTGATATCCTGGCCGATATGCACGCCTGCTGCCTCTTTCTTGGTCCTTCGAGCTCCAAACTCCCCATCCAACTCCAAATCATCTGCAAAAAACACAAAGAAACACTCCAAATGCAAGCCTAAAGTGCCTACTCCTAATCCTAGACAACTCTAAACTCTAGATGCGACAATGACTCGACAAAATGGTAAGAATGGTGGAGCAAAGAAGTCAAAACAAGAACTATGTACAAGCCTAAATGCATGAAAATGTATGAATATCAATTCCCCCAAACTTGAATCTTGCTTGTCCACAAGCAAGCATAAGACTATCACAACAAGTTGGGGAAAAGGTTTGAAAGCGGGAGCTCATATCCAAAGACAAAACTGAGATCAACAAGTTCCAATTCGAGTCAACGTCACCAAGATGCAACCAAGTTAGGCTTACTCCAAAAATTTAGCCATGCTCATCAAGACAAAACTCTTAGCTCAATTCTCAACCTAGACAAGCATTCCTATCAACTAGCTCTTTAACATTCATTAGGTTTTCAAGTGGATCTTACTCAATACAAGGTGACCAAACTCATTTGGCAAAGGGACAAGGTTTTTGAGATTAAAGTGATATCAATCAAAAGAGGGGTTTATTCCAAAAGCATGAAGGTTCTCTCATAAAGAAGTGAATGAGCTATAGTAAAATGCTAAGAGATAGAGGCAATTGGTGCATACTAGGTTGATTTCCATCTACCCATGCCCCAATTACTTCTTCTCCTAATCTAGCCCACCTAAATGGATACTACCCTTGATCAAGGCTATTGTTGCCTCATCCCCTTTTCTCAATCAGACACTTTTTATAGAAACTCCCCAAGGATCAATAAAGACTTTTCAAAACAGTGACAAATCTTTTCTTTTTAACTAAGCTCAAATCTTTCTTTAGCAATGGTCTCTTTTCTTTCTTTAAGGTGAGCCTTTGGCTTCTTTTCATTTCAAAATATGAGACACTTTTCTTTTCTTTAAACACATGAGAGCTTTTCTTCTTTTAAAACACTTTGCCAACAAAGATAAGATCCCAACCAAAATCCCTTTCATTCTTCCTTTTCTTTACTCTCTCTCTCTCTCCTTTCCCAACTCTTCCCCCAAACTTTGATCCTAGCCTATTGCAAAGCCAAAGATGTTGAGCTTGCATTTATATGGAAATTTCTCCTAGTCGCCTCATACTCAACACTTTTTACCTAGCTCATTCCAAATAGGCCTACCACTCAAGATAGTGTTTGTGGCTTGAAAGAAGGGTGGTGAAAGGTATGGAAATCTATTTGAGCAAGTTGAGAGGGGTGGAAAGGATAAGAATGCTCAAATATTTTCAGAGTATCCATGAGTTTAGTACACAAAGCAAGAGTAAGATAATTAGATGTCATCGTTAAAGTTCTCACTTAGGTAGAGATAGCGTCAATTCAAAGCCTATTTCAGTTTCAAACCAAGTTTCAAAGCAAGCAATCCGAGCATGGTTCGTCTTAACTTTCTAGCCTTTCTTGAATTACAATCTTATGACAATCAACTAGCTCAAACAACTAGCATAAAGAACAAGTCATCACTCAATCAATCTTACAAGGAAATTCAATCATTGCTCCCTATGCATGCGTCCTATATGATGCAACTAGACTCAATCCTATTATGCTATTGCAACTACATGCTTTTCTTTCTTTTTGAATTTTTTTTGAAATTTTGAAATTTTTTTGGATTTTCTATGCCTTAGATGAATGCATGAGACTCAAGTGATAAAATCGAAAATAAGAAACAAAACAAACCAAATTAGCAACTGGTCTCTCCCCCAAACTTAAATCACACGGTCCCTTGTGTGATCTAGGCAAGGAAGAAAGACCGAAAACACACAAAAAGCTAAGGAAAGAAAGAAGAAAAACTATGTACAAAGGTGGAGTGTAACCTGGCTAGAAGTGGAGGTATGGAGGTGATGAGTCTCCCATTGAGTAAGTCGGGTTTGAGGAAGAGCAGGACGGTGTCCTCATGGCTCTCCTCTTTCTCCTTCTGTCCTCGCGAGTGGAGTGGCGGTGAGGATCCTCATAATAGGAGTCGTGAGCCATGCGCGCAGATCCTCCGGTCTCGTGTCCAGCAACCGAGTACCTTCCCTGCTCAAATTCAGTCTGCTCAACTAGAACATCGGCTTCAGCTATCACCTCCTCAGTCGCTGCCCGAATCTCTTCATCTACACCAGCCTGAGCCTCTCAAGATGTGGAGGTCTGTCCCGTACCGCTACTCTTGTCTTTCTTCCCCACAATCATCTTAAGAACCTTGGTCACTTTCTTCAAGCAGGTAGCCATCTTCTTGATGTTCCTCCCGTGCCATTTACTCTGCCTCTGGAGGTCTCGGTTCTGTTCCCTCAGTGCATTGACCGTCTTGTTCGCGATCGGGTCATCCAATGGCTCTATGTAGTACCTATGCAGCCCATACACCCCAGCAGGTGCGTCGGGAGAATCTGAAGTGGCTGCAGGTGCTCTCCTCGGTATGTGAGGCTCGAACTGATGTGCCATTCCCGGCATAAACCTGATGTTGGCCCTGTCGGCGAAGCTCGTGATCGCGGGGTTTGGAAGCAAAAACTTCTCCTCATATTCTGTGTCTAAACACATCCTATAGAGGTGACGCCCCGGAGGTGATTTAGAGCCTAGATAATGGGTCCTGATTAAATGGGGCTCGTCCAACCACGCCACCGGTGTAGGCTGGCCAAATGTCTTATCCCTTAGACTGCCTTCAAGTTTGACCTTCTTTGCACTAAGGATAGGTGTGATCAACCCGCCCATGTTGAACTTGGGCTCAGCATCCTTAACAGAAGTCCCCCAATCTCTGTGAACTGCAAACTGCTCTACCAAAATGGAAGTGTAGCTCGGAAGGCGCTCAACTGGTGGTATTGGCCGACCGTTGGGATATGTGAGCAGGAGAGGCTGTAAACCAATGTAGAGAAGCTTCATCTCCATCTCTGTGACTTGGTTCGCTTCCTTCCTGGCAAACAGAGTATGGGCCAGTGCCTTATGCACATACCTAATGGCCGGGTGCCGGAGCCTAGCAGCCTTCATACCTCCTGCCTTGTACGGCCCAGTGGCTATCATAAACCACAAATCCTTCATGTCCTCCTTGTCAATGGGAATGGAACAGCCCAACAAAGCACCATTTTCCTGAAAACTGAAGATGGAAGCGATCTCCTCAAAGGTCACAGTGATCTTCTTCCTACCCATCACGAAACTTATCTCCCCCCGGCTCACTTCTCCTCTCAATGCTGCCTTCCTCATGTTAACTGTTGTCTTCATGGTTGAAAGGAACTGGCAAGCGGAGCTTTGATAACCATCGCTGGAGACTGTGAAGAAGGTCTTGAGTCCCATGTTTTCTACAATCTGATCATAGTCTTCTAACAATCCCAGGGCCGTGAGGGTCGGGACATGAGGATACCATGTTGGCGCAAATGTTATATCCTCCAACTTTGCAAAGATTTTAGTGGGGGTATATTTCATTGGGCACGCCTCGATTACTCTCTCTTTGCCCGCAGATGCTTCTCCAGTTGCTATCCCCTTTCCTTTATCTTGCGAGGAAGTCCCCACATCTTGCTCTGATGCCTTTGCCGTTGGTTTTGGGTTGGCTCGTTTCCTAGTCATTGTCCTACAAAAGACAACTCAAAAAGTGAATCAGCACAAAACACAATCCAACCGCACAATGAATAATAGCTTGAGACATCCATGATCAACACTTGTGGGAGCTTAACAATTGCATACTTTCTCAGTTTCAATGGAGCAAACAAGCCTAAGCATCTTAACCAAACTCAATCCTAGCTCAGCATAAGCACAATGTACCAACAAGTTAATCACATTCACAAGCAACTCACATTCTTATCAAACAAAAGCTCTCAACATGCATTTTGAAAATTTTTGTGAACCAAAACTCATCCAAATCAAGTAGTATCACAAAATTAAGCTTTTAACAATCCAATGCATCATTACAAACCATCCAATTAGAAAACCCCCAAAAAATTTCGGATTCCAAATTTCTCAAGAACCCTAATTCACCAAAGATCAAATTCATTCATTCCTAGGGCGAAATTGGCAATGGGTATTCATTCAAACACATATTGGGGACAGTTTCAAGCAATGTCAATCATCCACAACCAAAAAATTCGAGTTAAAAATTTCCGGGTTTTTCAATCCGAAAATCTTGAGAGAATTGAGATTATTACCTTGGTTTGTGATGAAGGATGGCGATGGAGAGTGAAAACAAGTGATAGAGCCAACAAAATCGAGAACTTAGAGCTTTGAATCACTGAAAACCGAGTTGAACTGAGAGAGGAAGATAGTTTGGAAACTTGAGAGAGTTTTGTTGAGAAAATCGCCAAAGTGGAGAGAAAGGGAGGTGAAATCGCGATTTGGAGGAGAAAACAAGGGGGAAATCGGTTCAAACCGGTTCATTAAATCAATTTTTGGTCAAAATCCGGGTTGAAAACGGTTTAGGTTCGAGAAAACTTACCCGTGCGAAGGTGCGTATCGGTCTGGCCAACCGATACGCCAGCCGATACCAACTCTCGGATTTAATTCCTGCATCCCGTATCGGCCTGGCCAACCGATACGAAGACCGATATTGGCTCTCGGATTAATTTGTTGCAATCCGTATCGGCCTAGCCAACCGATACGGTGCCCGATATCGATCTTTCTGGGAAATCCGTATCGGCCAGGCCAACCGATACGGTGCCCGATATTGAGCCTCGGATTATTTTTACCAGAACCGTATCGGCCTGGCCAGCCGATACGGAACCCGATATTGGCTCCTGCAACATTTTTCTTCATTCCCGCAGACTTTGCTCAACACCAACTGGTTTACAACCTCATCCTTAAACCAAAACCTGATAAAACTCAAAGCAAAACATCAAAAATAACAAGCAAAAGACGTATGTACAAGGATAAACATGGGAATGTCTCCCAAGTGCGCTTTTGTTTAGAGTCGTTAAGCTCAACTTTGCAAACCGTGATCTCAAGCTGAGGGAGGGCTAGAGAGTGGAATCGAAGTCCCTTCCTCTATAGCTTCTGAGACGGAGTAATGCTTGAGTCTTTGGCCATTGACCCTGAACTCTTCATCAGATTTTCCCAAAAGTACCACCGCTCCATATGGTCTCACCTCCTTCACTCTAAACGGTCCCGACCATCTAGACTTGAGCTTCCCGGGAAAGAGTTTCAACCGTGAGTTAAGAACAAACACAAGATCTCCTTCTCTGAACTCCTTCTTCTGGATCAGCTTATCATGAAAAAGCTTGGTCCTCTCCTTATAGATCTTCGAGCTCTCAAAAGCCTCAAGCCGTATCTCGTCAAGTTCATTCAGCTGAATCAACCTCCTCTCAGTTGCGGTCTTGATGTCAAAGTTCAGCAACTTGACAGCCCACATGACCTTGTATTCCACCTCCACCGGTAAGTGACATGACTTACCATACATCATGGTGAATGGTGTAGTGCCCAATGGAGTTTTGAAAGCAGTCCTATACGCCCACAGTGCGTCATCAAGTTTCCTAGCCCAATCTTTCCTTGAGACTCCAACAGTCTTCTCTAGGATAGCCTTGATTTGCCTATTGGGCACTTCAACTTTCCCGCTTGTCTGAGGATGATATGGTGTTGCAACCTTATGCTTCACTCCATACTTCTTCAAGAGACTCTCAAATAGCTTGTTGATGAAGTGTGAGCCTCCATCACTGATCACAATCCTCGGGATTCCAAATCTTGGGAAGATGATGCTCTTGAATAGCTTTATCACAACCTTGGCGTCATTCGTTGGACTCGCCACTGCTTCTACCCATTTGGAAACATAATCCACAGCTACTAAGATGTAGCTATTCCCGTAAGAGGATAGGAAGGGTCCCATGAAATCAATGCCCCACACATCAAATACTTCAACTTCAAGGATGGGGTTTTGAGGCATCTCATTCCTTCTACTGATGTTCCCCTTTCTTTGACAAGGATCACACTTAGTAATGAACTCTTGGGCATCTTTGAACATTGTAGGCCACCAAAACCCGGCTTGTAGAGCCTTTTGGACCGTTTTGAAGGTAGCAAAGTGACCACCATAATCTGACCCATGGCAATGTAGGAGAATGCCTGCCACTTCTTCATCAGCTATGCACCTTCTATAGAGTTGATCCTTGCACAAAGTGTAGAGGTAAGGCTCGTCCCAATAGTACCTGTTGACATCTCGAAAGAACTTCTTTCTTTGGTAACTATCGAGGCTTGGTGGTTCCTTCCCAACAGCTAGGAAATTGACTATATCAGCATACCACGGTTCCTTGTCTTCCATGGAACTGACCTCCTCGATCCTCATTCTTGTATCATGGGCATCCTTGACAACCTTGCAAGCCATTAACTGTTCCTCAGGGAGAGAGTCATCTAGAGGAACACCATCCTCAATTCTCAGTCGTGACAAGTGATCTGCTACTCCATTCTCAATGCCTTTCTTATCCTTGATCTCCAAATCAAATTCTTGTAGCAGCAATATCCACCTCAGAAGCCTTGGCTTGGCATCTTTCTTGGCAAGTAAATACCTCAACGCAGCATGATCCGTGTACACCACAACCTTAGATCCAACCAAGTATGATCTGAACTTCTCAAAGGCAAACACCACAGCTAGAAGCTCTTTCTCAGTTGTTGCATACCTCACTTGAGCATCGTCCAATGTCCTACTAGCATAGTATATGACATGGAGTTTCTTGTCTTTCCTCTGTCCAAGGACTGCTCCTACTGTGTAGTCACTTGCATCGCACATGATCTCAAAAGGCAACTCCCAGTCGGGAGCTTGGACAATCGGGGCACTAATTAAAGCTTCCTTAATCCTGTGGAACGCTGCCAAACACTCATCATCAAACACAAAATCTGTCTCCTTACACAGCATACATGTAAGTGGTCTAGCGATCTTGGAGAAGTCCTTAATAAACCGTCTGTAGAATCCTGCATGACCCAAAAAGCTTCGGATTCCTTTCACTGAGTTTGGTGGCTGAAGACTTGTCATCACCTCTATCTTAGCCTTATCCACTTCAATACATTTTTCTGAAATCTTGTGTCCCAACACAATCCCCTCCGTTACCATGAAGTGGCATTTTTCCCAATTGAGCACGAGGTTCGTTTCTTCACATCTCCTTAAGACCCTGCACAATTTCAGCAAACAGGAGGAGAAAGAAGAACCATACACAGAGAAATCATCCATGAAAACTTCTACAATATTCTCAATAAGATCTGAGAAAATAGACATCATGCACCGCTGAAAGGTAGCCGGTGCATTGCACAAGCCAAATGGCATCCTTCGATAAGCAAAAGTACCATAAGGAGAAGTGAATGTCGTTTTCTTTTGATCATTAGGATGTACCGGGATCTGAAAGAATCCACTGTATCCATCAAGAAAGCAATAAAAAGGATGATTAGCAAGGCGTTCTAACATTTGATCAATAAACGGTAATGGAAAATGATCCTTCCTAGATGCGGCATTTAGTTTTCTATAATCAATACACATCATATGCCCAGTGATAGTTCTAGTAGGAATCAATTCATTACTGTCATTTTTAACCACAGTAATCCCCCCTTTCTTCGGAACACAGTGCACGGGAGAAACCCAAGTGCTATCCGAGATAGGGTAGATTATCCCTGCATCAAGCAATTTAAGAATCTCTTTCTTGACTACCTCCTTAAGATTAGGATTGAATCTTCTTTGATGGTCAATAGAAGACATGGATTCATTTTCAAGGTGGATCCTATGAGTACACAAGCTAGGTGACAATCCTTTTATATCATCGAGTGAGTATCCTATTGCTTTTCTAAACTTTTTCAACTCAGTGGTCAAAGCAATCAATTCATCATCACTCAACAACTCATTCACAATGACAGGATAGGTAGAGTTAGGGCCAAGAAATGCATACCGAAGCCCTCGCGGAAGGGGCTTTAACTCAACCTTTGGCGCCTTAAGCTCGCTCCAATCATCAGCTACAAGCTGCTCCTTGTACGGCTCTACTCCCTTGGCGCCATCAGCACTCATGTCTACAGCAAACACCTCCAGCTCCTTACCCAAAGAATCTGATCCCAGCTCAATGAATCCATGCTCCCCTAACACAGGCTTGTGCGAATCAAGCGCTCTCATGTAAGCTCAGCTCTCCTCAAGGAGTTCATCAGCTAGCTCATCCATAGCCTCAATATAGAACATTTGGCCTTGTATGGTTGGCTTCTTCATCACCTTGTTGATGTCAAATTTGAGCACTATGTATTTACCAAGGTTGAGGTCTATCTTCCCTCTCCTGACATCTATGATCGCACCAGCTGTGGCAAGAAAAGGTCTCCCAAGGATTAGATGATCCTTTGGCTCTTCATCCATCTCCAATACAATGAAATCTGTTGGTACTTCAAATCCTCCTACTTTCACCGGAAGATCTTCTAGGAGACCAATTGGGTATCTCACCGATCTATCTGCTAGAACCAAGGAGATTCTACACGCCTTGTAGGTAGAGAACCCTAGCCTCTTGGCTACTGAGAAGGGCATCAGACTTGCGCTTGCTCCAAGATTACATAAACAACCCTCAAACCGATATGGGCCGATAGCACATGGAAGAGTAAAACTGCCTGGATCTTCAAGTTTCCTTGGAACAATATCCCTTTGGATGATCGCACTACACTCATGAGACAACACAACCATTCCTTGCACTTCCTTGGTTCTCTCCTTGATTGCGTCCTTGAGAAACTTGCTATAATGAGGAACTAGCAAGAAAGCATCAATCAAAGGCATGGTCAACTCAACATTCTTCATCTGCTTTTCAAAAAGAGCTTTGTACTTCTCTAGGAGTTGCTTCTTGAATCTGCCCGGAAAGGGTAGCGTGGGCTCATAAGGTGGTGGCACAAACACACCATCCTTCTTCTTGAGTGTATCTTTCACTACTTCTTCAACTACAGCCTTTCCTTTCCTCTTAGCCATGTCACTATCACTCTCCTTGTTGAGAGCAGAATTTTCTGAGTTCTCCTCCCCTTCTTGAACTTCAATGTCCTCATTGAGTGTAGGTACCAGGTTAGGCGTGGGCACTTGACTTTGTTGCAGCGCTTTACCACTTCTCAAGGTGATAGCGGTGATGTATTCCTTTGGGTTTTGCTCAGATTTTCCGGGTAGAGTACCTTGAGTGCGGGATGTAGAAGCATTCTTGTTTTCCATGTTTGTGACCCTTGAAGTCAAACTCTGAAGCTCATTCTTTAGGTCCCGTACTTCCATAGCTCCTGAGGCTTGCCCTTGAAGGAGTTGTTGCATCATACTTTTCAGCTCATTGTCAGCTCCCGAGGTAGAAGAAGTTTGTTGGTGTTGTTGACCAAAACCGGGTGGGTAGTGTTGCTTTGGTGCATAGCCTTGTTGACCTTGAAACTGAGGCTTATTTCCAAACCCTTGTTGGTTGGTGTAAGGGACAAATGGCTTTTGCTGTTGAGGTTGTTGAAAGCCTTGTTGCCCTTGTTGTTGAGCTTGTCCTTGAGATGGAGCTTGAGGATAGACTTGGTCTTGAGGATTGGCTACATTGGGGTTGCGGTATGAGAAGTTTGGGTGGTTTCTATAGTTTTGGTTGAAGCCTTTGTTGAAACCACCTTGTCCAGCAATAAAGTTAATCTCCTCTTGTGTCAAATCCTCATCATCATCATAAAGTTGTGGCTTAGAATCCTCATAGTGTCCCACAAAGCTGATGTTCTTTTGGCCAATGGAGATCATCTTGTCTAACTTCTCATTCAACGCTTTGATTTCCTTTTCATACTTCTCATCTGTGGAAGATGATCCTCTATTGGTGCGCTCATAGTCCTCATTGTAGTTACCATCACTCGTTGCAATATTTTCAATCAGCTCCATAGCTGCATCTACTCCTTTGCCTAGGAAGTGTCCATTGCTGCAAGAATCTAGCATTGCCCTCATTCTAGGAAGCACTCCGCGGTAGAGGTTGCTGAGTAGTGTTTCCTTGGTGAAACCATGGTGGGGGCACTGAGTGGTGAGCTTATTGAACCTCTCCCAAGCTTCAGCGAAGCTCTCATTGTTGCGCTGCACAAACCCGGATAGCTCACTGCGAAAACGGGCAGTCCTAGTAGTTGAGAAGAACTTCTTCAAGAAAGCTTTCTTCAGGTCTCCCCAAGTAGTGATGGATCCTGGAGGGATAGTGCTTTCCCAATCCTTGGCTCTGTCTGCCAAAGAGAAGACAAAGAGACGCATTTTCAAACCATCGTCAGTCACACCATTCAGCCTTGTGGTAGCACAAATCTTGTCAAAAGTGTCCAAGTGCTGCAACGGGTCCTCAGATGCTAACCCATGAAACTGATTGTTCTGCACCATGTTCATCACCATTGCTCGGATCTCAAAGTTATTATTGTTTACCGCTGGTGGAATGATTCTATGCTGGTTTGCATTTGTGTCCGGTGTATCTCCATCACCAATGGCCATAGCCGGCCTTTGTTGCTGCTGCTGTTGATCCTCGTGGTTATCCATAACTGTTTGCTCAACACTCTCAAAGGTTTGTATATCTTCAACAGTTGGTTCCAACCCAAGTCTCTCAACGTTAACAGCTCGTTCTTGTGCTCGTCGTTCCCTTGCTAATCTCTTCTCGTGTGCTTTGATGTCGTAAACTCTTGCAACTAAGTTTGTAGTCCCTTTGCTGCGCAAGTTCATACACCTAGCATCAAAAAAGAGAGAAAGTAGCAAATTAGTAACAATAACTTGAACTAAAAAGGAATAGAAAACGAATTGATATATCCAGAATCCCAAAATGGCAACGGCGCCAAATTGATAACTAGGATTTTGCAATCCTTTGAGGTACCAATTCCTCAAGCTTATCGATGTAGCCTTGAGGTATCAAACCTTTTTGGGACGGATAAAACCAATAAGCAAACACTAAACCTTCAGAGTCAAATCAAACAATTCGGTTTTAGTTTCTAACAATCCTAACGAAAGCAAATCAAACCGAAGTAAACAAAAGCAAATAAACAAACGATTCAATCACTGACAAGAATAAGGCCCAAGGGTTAAGGTCAACGGATAGGTGGCTCGGGATGATCAAGGAATCCTAATTTAAACTTCTAAAAGCTAATCTCCTAGCAAGGAACACACCAAATAGATCAGTTTAATCTCTTAATACCAATTCTTCACTTAATCTTAACTCAAGAACAAATCATCATTTGTGAATTAAAATCAAACGAGCATTCAAGCAGGTTCCAATTAGCAAACAATCACTCTAGACATACATTTTCATGTGCTAGAATGTGAAAGTCCTAACAAAGCTAGATTCTGGAATTTCATCGAACATGTTGTGAACAAGAAATTCTAAACATCCTAATCAATGTGATCAAGATTAATTAGGCATTAAGCACACTTTGCTAGATGAGATTTTAAACTATTAACCACTAGAAATCTATTGATCACCCCTAATCAACCTAATCCTACATAACCCATAAGCCTATGGAGAACTACTCACTAATCATAACTAGATCGACAAAACTCATAGAGATAGAGTTGATCATGGAGATTGGTGAGGGATTGAGAGATTTTTTGAAAGAATAACAAGAGAAAATACTAGATTAACCAAAGAAATCAATCTTGTTCTTACAAAAGAGTTTAGAACATCAAAAACAGCTTAAGCCACAAAAAGAAATAGGTTTTTGGCTTAAATAGTCTATAGGGTGCGAGCCGGGTCAACCCGGAACAAACCGGGTGTTGACCCGGATCCGGAACATCTTCTTGGACGCGTATCGGCCCGGCCAGCCGATACGTGGGCCGATATCAAGTCTCGGATTTTCTTGGCACAAAACGTATCGGTTGGCCAACCGATATGCCAACCGATATTCTTCCAACGAATTAAATCCGAGAGTTTCATATCGGTTGAGCCAACCGATATTGAACCCGATATGGACTCTCGGATTTTTGCCCGAACAAACGTATCGGCTCATCCAGCCGATATCCCGGCCGATATGGCTCCTTCCGATTTAAACCGAGAGCGTGTATCGGCCTGCAAGCCGATATCCTGGCCGATATGCACGCCTGCTGCCTCTTTCTTGGTCCTTCGAGCTCCAAACTCCCCATCCAACTCCAAATCATCTGCAAAAAACACAAGGAAACACTCCAAATGCAAGCCTAAAGTGCCTACTCCTAATCCTAGACAACTCTAAACTCTAGATGCGACAATGACTCGACAAAATGGTAAGAATTGTGGAGAAAATAAGTCAAAACAAGAACTATGTACAAGCCTAAATGCATGAAAATGTATTAATATCAAATTTATATAACCCATTATCTAATGGGGCGCTACCATAATACGTACCATCACGATTAAAAGAACAAACTTTATTCTTAACAGCAAAATCAAAACCTTCCAAATCCAAAACGGAAACTGAAATTATGTTTCTGCTAATCGCAGGTACAAAGTAGCAATTATTCAATACTAAAACCATGCCAGAAGGTAAAGACAAATCATAAGTGCCTACGGCCAGTGCAGCAACCTTAGCTCCATTCCCAACCCGTAGCTCCACTTGTCCTTTCCTCAGCGTTCTACTGTTTCTTAGTGCCTGCACATCAGTACAAATATGAGCACCGCAGCTGGTATCCAATACCCACGAAGTAGAACTAGGAGTCATAACATTAAGTTCGATAACATAAATACCTGAATCTGACGCATCATACGTCTGCTTCAGTTTCTTGTAATCTTCCATGAACTTCTTGCAGCCTCTCTTCCAATGCCCTAGCTGCTTGCAGTAGTTGCATTTACCCTCAGGAGAAGCCCGGATTTGGGCTTTGGCTTGGGCTTGTCCTGACTCTCAGTCTGGACAACTTGGGCCTTTCCCTTATCCTTCTTAGGTTTCTTAAACCTTCTACCCCTTTGTACCATCAGTACACTGGGAGTTGCCTTCTTGAGATTCGGCTTTGCTGTCTTCAGCATGCCGTGCAACTCAGTCAATGTCTTAGTCATGTTTTGCATATTGTAGTTCATGATGAACTGATCAAAACACGACGGCAAAGACTGCAGAATCATGTCAGTGGCTAGCTCCTGGCTAATGGCACAGTCCAGTTTCCCCAGGTTATCAATGTAACCCATCATTTTAAGGACATGATGACTTACTGGACTGTCCTTAACCAGCTTGCAATCCATGAGAGATTTAACCGTCTGGTATCTCTCTGTGCGAGCTTGCTCCTGAAACAAAGCTTTCAGGCTGTTAATCATCTCAATCGGTGATATTACGTTCTCATATTGCTTCTGCAGCTCAGAGTTCATAGTCACCAGCATTAGACAATTAACGTCTTTGACATCAGCTGAATGCTTATCCCAAGCATTTTTTCTGTCTGCGGGGCATTGGAATGTGGCCTCTCGGGGAACTCTTTCAAGGACATATTCCTTGTTCTCCTGCCTGAGAACTATTCTCAGGTTCCGATACCATTCCAAGAAATTAGATCCATTTAACTTGTCCTTCTCAAGGACGGATCTCAGTGAGAAAGTGTTGATGTGAGTTGAGACAGACATAGCTGTAATTAAAAAGAGGTAGAGATTTTAGTTATAATGCTCAAGGAAATGAGAATTCTTATCTAATAAGAAAACTCGCATTGTATTCAAAACTATGTTTCCTCAGATGAATACAATGAGCCAAGATCCATACTTCACCAAAATCTGAGTGGGCGACTCGCCATCACCCAAACTTTAGTTATCTAGGTAAGCAAATCATTGCTAATTGTACCCAGTACAACTCTTGGTCGTAGATGAGACAAACTATGTCTAATCCACTCTGATGTCTCTGGGCCCAGAACTTCTGATAGCCCAGTCAAGTAAAACCAATCTCTTCTGTCTTGTGATCACTGACAGTCGCACTGCAAGTCTATCAATGATCACATGCCTTACTCATGTAGTTGTGGATACCAAGGACTCCAAGGCTATCCAACAACGAAACAAGTCTTGACAGTAGACGAGATCGGGCAAGACATCAAGATCACTTGATATTTAGTTGAGGACAAGAACTATTTAATCTTGATGTATATCCAATATACATTCAAGAAGTTATTAAGTTAATTAAAACATTCAGTTTTATTAAGTTTAGGTTCATCTAGAACTTTAGGATTAAATTTGGTCTGGTATATACAAATTTGAGGTCCAACCATCAAATTTGCGAATGGTGTGTCGATCGACGCCAACCATTGGCATCGGTCGATACAATCCAAATAAAACCGGTCTTCGATAACCGGTCAAACCGGATCGAATTTTTCTTAACCGATTCAATCTAATTGAACCGATCCGGTTTAATGGTCCATGTCGATCGTCACATAACTCTGTGTCGATCGACATTACCCAACCAGAACCAAATTGGTTAATAGACTTAACCAAGCGAGATAATTGATTCAATCCAATTGAACCGATCTATCGATCCGCTTAGTCTGTGTCGACCGACACACCCAGTGTGTCGACCGACACATAACGATCTCCAAGACCGAGTGAAAGTTTTCGCGGTGTGTCGACCGACACAAGATTAGTGTCGATCGACACTATGCGACAAACCTCAAATTCTTTTACGAGTTTTCGCGGTGTGTCGACCGACACAAGATTAGTGTCGATCGACACCATGCGACAAACCCTAAAATTATTTACGCGTTTTCGCTCTGTGTCGACCGACACACGCTTTGTGTCGATCGACACTCTGCGAAAGCACATACATCGATTTTTTAACAGAGGCTTTAATCCGAGATTAACATCATGAAAATGCGATTTATCAAGCATCAATCTATTCAATAACATCAGTTTTCGAATTAAATGCTTCAGATTCAATAATCTAAACCTAACAAGTTCTGATACCACTGTTGGATCTCCTAGGATCTAGGGTTTGTTATATTGAAATTGCCAACCTCGTTCTTACCTTGAACTGGCAGCGGAATGATTGGTGACGAGATCAGAAAGCGACTCAGGTGCTTCGCCTCTACCAGATACACACGCACACAAGCCTGGAAACCGGGATGCTAGGGCCGGATCTTTGGGATCTCTGAGTTTTTGGTGTTTTCTTATTTCTCTGTCAAGAAAAAGACGACGGCTACTAATCCAGGTCGAAAACTCTCAGGTTTTATTCAAACCTGGAATCATTCTTAACGGGCCAACTTGTTTAAGTCACAAATCGAAACGTCTGTTTCGAAAACCCGATCTGTGTCGACCGACACACATACTGTGTCGATCGACACAACACCATTTGCTCGATATTAATGTGTATCCAATACACATTAACATGATCATTACCATAATGATCATTCCCATATTTTAAGCTTCCAGTTTGCTTAGGTGTGTGACCCTATAGGATCATATAATACTGGCAGTAAGTCTACAACTTACATGATGCAAGAGGCTTCTAGCAAAACATTGCAACCGCCCAGTATTATACGAATGTCTGATCTCGACACACAACTATCATCAGGAGTGAGCACAAGTGTGATTTCAGGACACTATCCCAACACTAACGGCCTTCCGTATAGCGATGGGTCGAACCCACTTCAGCCTCGGACAATGAGATGCAGGTTACTGCCAGCTGTTCGTGGAGCATTTGACTGGATCGGCACTAGATTGGTTCTCTCGTCTGGAACCAAACTCAATAGATGGATATGACGACCTGACACATGCCTTCGTAAAGCATTACTCAATGTACATACAAGAGGAAGTGTCCAATTCCGACATGTGGTCCATTACTCAGGGACAGAAAGATAGTCTTCGATCTTATATAACCCGCTTTAAGAGCGTACTCGCCAAGCTCACGATCACAGACAGCAAAGGCTTACCCGCGCTTTGGAACGGTCTGTGGTATGAATCGAACTTCCGAGAAGAGCTAAAGAAGAACAAACCGAGCTCACTCGAAGATGCTCTCCACCGAGCATCAATCTTCATCGACATCGAGGAAGAGAAAGAAACTCTAGCAAAGAAATTTGGCCCAAAGAGTTCAGCTTCGAAAGAAAAAACCGAGGAAAGTACCGAGCAATACGAACCACGGCAACATTACGACCATGACTACAAGAAAACCAAAGAAGAGGAAATCACAAGGAAGGGAAAGTCGTCCTATTACGTCAGCGACCAGTCGCAGGACCATCAACAGAACGAGCAACACCCATATCAAGGTCATCGCCAAGATCGTACCGACCATCCTCAGAGTTATCAGCAGGACCGACCGTCCCAAGGTTATCAAGGTCAAAATCAAAGCAAGCCATGGAACAAATTCGTCCGAGGAGGCGACAAAAGCAAGCTGTTTTGCGATTACCATCAACGAAAATGCCACAGCACCGAGGAATGCAGGAACCTACAAGCCCTCCTCTATGCTGACTATCGGAAGGACGGCAAGAAGTTGGTGCTAAACTGTAACCAACCGCCCCCGAAGAACGTCAATCAAGTAGCGCAGCCGAAAAACAAAGTCGAACGCTTCAAGCTCGTCCAAGAAGAAAGAAAGAAGCAAGTGGCTTTCGCCGAGGAAATTGAGCAAATAGACGCAAACACAGCAGCCGCCACACAAACAGGCTCGTGACGAAGAGGACAAAGAAGGAACACCTCCGCCGAGGAGACGTATAAACATGATAATGGTAGGACTGCCAATGGTTAACGACTCAGTCCGCTCGATCAAGGAGTAAGAACGCCGAGCGGCAGCTCATCAGCAGTGGAAACGAAATAACGGCGACGAACTCAGGATCGGCAGTGACATCACCTTTACCGAACAAGACGAGGAATGGGTGTCCAAACCGCACAACGACCCGCTCGTCATTGCAATGCGGATAGGCGACTGCGAACTCTCTAAAATTTTGGTTGATACCGGAAGCTCGGTCGACCTAATTTTCAAAGAAACGATCCAACGAATGGAGCTCAGTAATTACCGTATAAAGCCATCCGTGAAACCATTGACGGGTTTCTTTGGAGACTCTATCAACACTATCGGGACGATCAAGCTCCCAGTCTACATTGGCAGAATTTCTAAACTGATAAAATTCGTGGTTGTTGACCGACCAGCGATCTACAACGTCATCCTCGGTACACCGTGGATCCACGAGATAAAGACAGTCCCATCCACGTATCATCAATGCGTCAAATTTCCCACCCCGTTTGGTGTCTTCACTCTTAGAGGAGATCAACAGGTCTCCCAATCATGCTTCCGAATCGAGCATAAGATGCGCCACAAGTCACATGCTCACATGGTCGCCGAGCCCCGAATCGAGCTGTCACCACTCGACCGACTGCAAAAGGACGCAATCGTTCAAGTCAATATCGACATAAGCGATCCCGAGCGTTGCATGGGAATAAGAGCCAACTTTCACGAAGATCTACGGGATAAGCTTGTGGAGTTCCTGAGGCAGAACGCCACAACTTTCTCCTGGACCACCAGCGATATGAACGGAGTTGACCCTTCCATCGCTTGCCAGGAGCTACATGTCGACCCAATCCTTAAACCAATCAAGCAGAAAAGAAGGAAGCTCGGTCTCGAGCGCGCCAAGGCTGTCAATGACGAGGTAGAACGACTTTCCAAGGCAGGCTCGATCACCGAAGTGAAATACCTGGATTTGCTGGCAAACCCCATCGTGGTAAAAAAGAAGAACGACAAGTGGTGAGTGTGCGTGGATTTGACCGATCTAAACAAAGCGTGTCCCAAAGATAGTTTCCCTCTTCCGCACATCGACCGGCTCGTTGAAGCGACCACCGGACATGATCTTCTGTCGTTCATGGATACCTTCGCAGGGTACAATCAAATTATGATGCATCCCGACGACCGCGAGAAGACCTCCTTTATCACCGACCGTGGAACCTACTGCTACAAAGTTATGCCATTTGGGCTCAAGAATGCAGGCGCCACGTACCAACGTCTTGTTAATCGTATGTTCGCCGACCAACTCGGAAAAACGATGGAGGTCTATATCGACGATATGCTCGTCAAATCCACCTCGGCGGATGACCACATCGACCATTTGGCAACGTGTTTCGCAAGTCTGAATAAGTACGGGATGATGCTAAACCCGACCAAGTGTACGTTTGCAGTCACATCGGGAGAATTTCTCGGTTACATTGTTACGAGAAGAGGAATCGATGCAAACCCGAAGAAAATAATAGCAATCACCGAGCTCCCTTCTACGAAGAATACCCGAGAAGTCCAACGATTGACTGGGCGAGTCGCAGCTTTAAACAGGTTCATCTCTCGATCAACCGATAAGTGCCTTCCGTTCTACAATCTCCTCCGAGCAAACAAAAAATTCGAGTGGGACGCCAAGTGCGAAGACACATTTCAACAACTAAAGACCTACCTGTCTACCCCACCGATCCTAGCCAAACCCGAGGGGGGGGGGAGAGACACTTCACTTATACATCTCCCTATCGACTTCGGCAACAAGTAGCGTGCTCATCTGAGACGACCGAGGCGACCAAAAACCCATCTTCTATACAAGCAAAATCTTCGATGACGCAGAAACACGCTACAACACACTCGAGAAACTCGCATTAGCCGTCGTCGTCTCGGCAAGGAAGCTTCGCCCTTATTTTCAGTCGCATTCGGTAGTAGTGCTCACGAACCAACCAATCAGAACGATCCTGCATAGCCCGAGCCAATCAGGCAGAATCGCCAAATGGGTAGTCGAACTAAGCGAGTACGACATTGAATACAAACCCCGAACCAGCGCCAAGTCTCAGGTCCTACCAGATTTCCTAATTGAACTACCACCCGAGCTCACCATAAGTGAAGATCAGGCCCCGAAGGAGAAATGGATTATGTTCGTAGACAGCTCTTCATGAAGAAACAGTTTGGGAGTAGGAGTCAAGCTAACATCCCCGACCGGCGAGCTAATCGAGCAATTTTTCCGACTAGCGTTCCTAGGCTCTAACAACGAGGCCGAGTATGAAGCACTGCTCGCAGGACTGCGACTAGCCGAGGTAGTGGGGGCAAAACAAGTAAAAGCGTTCACCGACTCACAACTCGTGGTGAACCAATTTAACGGAGAATACAAAGCAAAAAACGAGTGTATGGACGCGTACCTGAAACTCGTCCAGGAAATCGTCGCACGGATCGGATCGGTTACACTAACAAAGATTCCTCGAAGTGACAACTCTTCTGCGGACGCTTGGGCCGCTCTAGCCTCGACTTCCGACCCCGACCTCCGTCGAATCATTCCAGTCGAGTGCATAGCCCGACCGAGCATTGCACCATACGAGGATATACTACTCATCACCGAGGAAGACGAAGGAATGGACGATGCCTACGTCATCAAAATTCCCGACCTCGAACAAACCAAAGCCGTCGACTGGAGAAACAAAATCAGAGAATACATCCTTAATGGGATGGTTCCCGAGGATCGATGGGCAGCCCGTAATGATGAAAGACGAGCTGTTTCGATGGAGCGCATCCAAAGCTCTCTTACGATGCATTAATGGGCAAGAAATACAATGGGTCACCGAGCAGACCCACGAAGGAGCAGGCGGAAACCACAGTAGTGGCCGAGCTCTCGCTGTAAAGATCAAGCGCCACGGTCATTTTTGGCCGACCATGATTATCGACTGCGAAAAAATGTATCCAGATGCGAAAATATCCAAAGGCACGCACCGTCCTATGGTCTCATCGGACAACACCAAGAACATCAACCGGACAGACTCCTTTCTCCCTCTCCCACGGAATGGAGGCAATGTCTCCTGCCGAGATGTGCGTCCCGACAATCCGTCTGAGCGTTTCACCCGAGCATGAAGAACTCAACAACAATATGATCATCGACTGCCTCGATCAAGTGGAAGAGCTACGCGACCGAGCACTGCTACGCCTCCAAAACTACCAGCAGCAGATCACCCGACACTACAACAAGAAGGTTAAGAGCCGACGTTTCGTCGAAAGCAACCTCGTCCTCCGAAAAGTGTTCGAAAATACTCGCGAATACCGAGCAGGGAAACTCGGCCCCAACTGGGAAGGTCCTTACATCGGCTCCAAGGTAGTAAAACATGGCGTTTACGAGCTCGTCACGATGAAGGGAGAAGCCATTCCACGCTCCTGGAACGCAAACAATCTCAATCGATACTACTACTAGACCGAACGCAGCATAGAAGAAAGGAAGCCCCAAAAAAAAACGAGAATTTTGTTCCTTAAACCGAGCTCGCTATACACGAGTTTGAGTAATATGTAAAGTGAACTACGATCGGCTTGATCCCCTTTCGGGGTACGTAGGCAACCTATCACGAGGCTCAGCTATATCAATAATATAATTTTATTAAGTATGCTTATTTCCACTACTCGAACAAATCGACATTCTGGCCAAATGCACGATACAGCATGACCATAGCGTGCAAGCCGGGCCCAGTTCCCGCACAAGGCTGATCGACAGGAAATAAGCCGAACCTAGTTTTCGCATAATGTCCCGATAAGACCTTAAGGATAAGCCGAGCACTTACTCGCACCTGACTTGTGGGATAACGAGCACAGCCTCAGTCCCACGCAACCAAGTAAGCCGGGCCCAGTTCCCGCACAAGGACGACTGACAGAAAAAATAAGCCAAACCCAGATTTGCATAACTGTCCTGGTCGATTCTACGGGGTAAGCCGAGCGCTTTGCTCGCTCCTCACTAACCATCTAACTTAACCCGAGCATACCACTCGCTAAAATCGAACTGCACTGTAGGGAAAAGTACGCGGAATGAAAATTACCAAGTACGCGGAAAAGCCCGAGAAAGTTGTAAATGGACAAACAATCCAAATTTGTATTGTACTAAAAAAAAGATTACAAAAACACCTTCGGTCATACAAGGCACCCGAGCCGTTACTAATATTTAAAAAAAATGCACAAGGCATGAACCTGATTACAACAAACTACGAGAAGAAAGATTAAGCTAAAGGGTCCTCGGGGGAACGATTCTCGACCTGATCTTCTGCTGCACTCTCGAGCTGATTAGGAGCATGACCCTCATCCCGACCTTCATCTCCGGCCAACCCAGCTTCCCGAAGGCCATCCGCCACCGCAGGAGTCACAACTGTTTGGTTGGAGCCGTGTTGATCCTGAACAAGCACCACCGAGCTTTCCTCAGTACGATCTTGGCTGTTGGAAGGAGAGGTCTTGACAAAATCACCATCGACTAAGTCCGTATACCGAACCTCGATGAGCTCCTGCTTAAGCCGAGCAAAATCAGAGTCGGCTTTCGTATTCGATCAGTCAGTCAGGCACTGCTTATTCTCGGCATCCAACCGAGCATTCTCGACGGAGAGATCTACAACCTTCCTTTCCAAGGCCAATACCTTCTCCTCCTCAGCCCGGAGAGATTAGCGCAATACTTCCAGATCAGCCACCTGCTCGCGGTATCCCTCGAGCTCCGCAACAGCCCTCCCGGCCTTCGCAAGGTCCCTATTCAACCCACTTATCATCTTCTCGAGGCCGACCCGATCCTCCTCGTAAGCATCAAAAGTAAGGTTGTAGTTGGCAAGGCCCTGGTAGAAAGGAAGACAAACACAAATAAGACCGAAACTTCTCGAATTCATCACAAAAGAAAAGACAAAAGACGTACCCGAGCAATATCATTCGCAGCCGCCTTTTTGTGTTGAGGAAGGGGCGTCTCGTTAACCGAGGGAAGTTGCCTCGGTGGACTATCCATGAGTATACGGAACAAATCCGCACAGGCCGTTTCATTGAGGATAATCGACTCCACACCCTCATACTTGAAGGAGAAGCCATAATCAGTGACGACCTTCTCGTGCTCGTTTCCCAGGAAGTAGAGCCCAACAATTCCATCTCCCTCTTGACCGACCGTCTCATTTTAAGGCCCAGCGACTTCTTTTTCTCCCTGACCAACAGTCTCATCAGCACCAGCGTGATCTGATGTCTCAACCCGAGCTTCCACGCCCTCCGAACGAACCACCAGCTCCCTCCCCGATGCGTCAAGACAATTAGAAAGATCGGTCACCTCTCTGTCCGACCGCTCACCAGTTTCCACGGTAGCACTGGCCTCTACCCTTTTATTCTTCACCGGAGGCACCTCCGAGTCAGCCTCGGGCTCACGATCTTGCCCCTCAACCCGATCTTCCTCCAACTCGACAGGCGCCAAACGCTCGGTCTGCGACCTCTTCGTCTTTTTATTTTTCCTTTTCTGACGGGACTCAACCTCAGCAGCATCCACCGCCACGCTCACCTGGCGAAATAAATCTCGATGATACTCATCTACAAAAACCAACCCCGGAGGAATCGGCCCGACCGACGGGGAAAATGGGCGATTAGGATCCAAGTTGACAGGATTTACCTGCTCGGTCATCAGGTTCTCCCCGACGTAATCGAAGACTTCAAGATCCATCTGGCCCATGTCTTTCGTTCCTTTGCCTCCCTTCGTGTATTGGACTAACGGTTTGTTGTTTAACTCGATCAGAGACTCGACCGACCGAAGAAGACAACCTAAAAAAAATATTCCGATCAAAGAAAGTGGAAGGGATAAAACCTGAGAACAACCAAAACAGAGTATACCTGCGTCAAGACGTTCGAAATCCCTTTTACCCGATCAGCCTTAACGTTTGGCCACTTCTGAATACTACGAGTAACAAGCTTCCTCAAGTCCTCAGAAAAGTTATCCGGCAGCGGGAAAGTTACAAGATGACGATCTGCAAAAAAGAAAACGAGCATGAGTTAGTCAATTTAAAGGAACAAGAAGAGAAAAGCAATTACCATGCAAACGATTCCACTTCGTCCTATACGGCCTCTCCGGGTCGGGAACTGAGGCTGAATTAACGCGAGCAAAGAAATAACGGTCTTGCCAGTCATCGACCTTCGACTGTTTCGCAATAGCGACCTTGCAACCATAAAGGGGCCTCATGCAGACATAACGGGTCCCGACCGTCATACTATTCGTCGAGATCGATGAAATCTCTTCAAAAAGCGCAAACTCATATTGACGCCACACTCGGCGGCCAAAACCTTAGCGCCAACCAAATTCTGAACAGCCGCCGGACTTAATTGCGATAGTGCGATCCTTCTCTCCTCGCAATAAGCAACAAGCAGCATCGGGAGAGGAAACCGGATGTGGATATGCCTGAACCAAAAATTGTACAAACAAACCCACCCAGCCGGACAATGCCAGGGCTTTCATCCGTCTCGGGTTTGCGCAGTTTAAGCCGATCAACGCCACCGCTAGAACAATTCTCCACGAGCCACCGCAAATCGTCGTCGGTACACTTAGTAGGAAGAATGGGACGTACCGGACGAGTCTTTTTATTTTCTCGGAATCACCCGAGGCCTGCTGACTCATCTTCTTCCGAACCTTCTTAGATCTGCTCGGAACTGGAGAACGAGCACCAAGTATTGCCTGATCAACGAGGTAGACGTCCTCCTCCTTCAAAGGAAGATGGTGACCTAGTGAAACCGTCCAAGGACGTACCCCATCGTCATAAGAATCCACTAAATAAGGAACTTGTATGCTCGGAAAACCACCCGAGGCCGGAAGCGACCGAGCTTGATTTTTCCTAGGACTCTCTAAAATAACTTATGTTCGTTCTGAACCCGACAAGGAACTCGCTTGTGCAACAGACGAGCTGGACTGAACAGAATTACCTTCGGACAACCTTACCGGATGGAGGTCACGATCGGAAGATGACTCTGAATGGGAATCAATTCTCATGACTACTAATACAACAACAAAGCTAGAGAGAGAAAATAAATTCTAGAGAGAAGGGAGAGCGAAGTACCTGCGAAGGAAGAGAAATGAAATGAGAGGGAGCGGACGGAAGTATTTATAAGCAGAGCGGGTGGTTTTCGATGCAAGCGCAATCATTACACCTATGCGACTCTTCAGTTTCCAGAAATTATAGGCACCATCATTACGTCAACGCGACTCTTCAGTATCCAGCAGCTTCCCAAGAAACTCATTGAGATTCCCGAGACAGGAGCAACGGAACGAGCAGACAAAACGAGCCGACCAGGTCTACACCGAACAGATATTGACCCAACTAAACACTTGACAAATCCGCCGACTTCAAGTACCATGAAGACCGACGAACTGGGGGGGGGCTTACTGTTATATATGGGTTTAGCACCCCATCCACTTAGCAGGGCCCAATACATGTTCTCTGTACAAAGGTCGGTCCAACAGAAACAAACTCGGCCCAACAAGCGAAAAGCCCGAACACACATGTTCGTACCGAGCCCATCACTATCGGCTCGGCTCGGCTCGGCCCACGACAGCAAGTCAGCTCGGCTCCACTAACAGCCAAAGGAATGTACGGCTTGGCCCATCTCGTCACCAAGTATGGCCCATCCGCACGAGCTCGACAAGTGGTCAACGGCCTGTAAAAAGTACGACCGTATTTTACTATAAATAGGAGTCGTCACTGTACATTAAGGTAACTTTTTGGGATTTGTGCACTTCTCACTACTTTCTCTCTCTAGAGGTTATATCTCCCGAACTGTAATCCGAGCTCGTCTTTCGACCTGTTTGGGCATCTTAATATAAAACACGCTCGTTACCGAGCAAACAACTCTCTTCGACAAATCATTCCCGAACATCACTCTTCTCTCTTGTTCATTCCCGAACCTAGTCAGTTCTTTTTTCAAAATAAACTTTGTTCCTTCGGACCCGAGCACGTCAACTCTCCTGAGCTAGACACGCGTTCGGACCTTATGACCATCTCGGTTATCACAAAAACCATGACATAAATATTATGTTTGGTTGCTAATATTTGTCTCGCATCCCACATTTGGTAATATTGGAGATATTTTGGAGTATAAGTTATATGTTTTGTGCCAAAATATTATTATAGCCCTTTTGCGTGAAATGCGGGAGCAGTCACAAGTTTGGTCTTTCTTCTCATCTAGGATTCAAGTTTCTTCGCCAATTCTTTTTGAGGACGGACTTAGATGGCTGAAAGACCCAACACCGGATGCAAATCATACTCTGATTATTAGGCTCGTGTTCCAGGCAGCGCTTTATTCACTGTGGAAGGAGAGAAATTCCTGGCTTCATTCTACGACCTTGAGAACGGCAACGTCACTGATCGAAGAAATCAAAAACACCATCGAATACCGTTTACTTCCAATTTCTCGAGTCCAAGGAGACATCCTCAATTCAGTTTCTGTCTTAAATTCATGGTTGGCTTTGTTTTAAGTTTTAAGTTATGATGCTTAGATGCAGAACGATGGAATTTTTTGGTTCATCATTGCTCTGTTTTGTTGTAAGCGGCTACTGGACCTTTTTTGGGTTGCATGTTTTTATTAATATAATATAATGAAAAAAAAAAAAGTGAAATGCGGGCCGACGATTATTTTCGTAAGAATCCTATTGTGATTAAGATTCTTTATTACTAGTTTACCTGTCATTAGTTGTAACGCATAGAAATGATACTAGCACGCATAACACTCCAATGTATCAAACTTATTTGTTACAAAATGTAGGTTTCTTTAGTATGTTAATCTTCACAATATATTTTGTAGTAATTGTTTTTAGTTTGGTACTCCCACGTACATTTTAAAAGGCACACCATACAATTTTATCTTCATCTACGTAGAGTATTACGTACGATTAAATATACATACTACAAAATTATGTAGAGGAGGTTGGACTGCCGCAATTTTTAAAATTTAAAACTCTAAAAGTCAGAACTACAGTTAATTTGAACATATATAAATGTACACAAACTTTAATAATAGTAATTATACAGAGAGTTTGGCAGGTAACGTGAATAATAGTAGTATTTTGTTGTTCTTCGCGTAAAGTTTTTAAATATTATTCACGTACGCAATCATGTACCACTAATTCTTAAGCTAATTAATTGTTTTCCGAGATGAAGCTCCAGAAATATGTTGCTAAGAGGTTTTCAGATATCAAACCAACTAGTATTTTTTTTTTTTTTGTCTTTAAGTGGTATTCAGAATCAAGTAAAATTAGAAGCAATTTTTTACAACGAACCTTGATGCTAGATGATCAGATACAGACTGTCCCGCTAACAATTTTTTCTTTTGAAAAACTTTTTTTTTGTGGTAAATCTTTATGTTAAAAAAACAATTTTTTCTTTTTCTTAATCAAAAAAAGGAAATTACAAAATCGAATCGTACCTTTTATATATATATATATTTTTTTATATTGTGTATAGACTAGAGAGAGTCTTATGATGATTTATTGATTACCGTTGTGAAACTTATAGAAAGAACCAAAAAACGCCGTGCGTACAACGCTTCACATGTGTGTGACAATAATATCCAATAAAAAACATCCACGTGTCAAAAGATCTCCATTTGTGACCCCACTACGTTACTCCGGTGACGAAACACCAGTGAACACTCCGGTAACTCGCCGAGGTCGGCGAACAAAGACTCATCCTCCTCCCCCATCGGGAAAAACACCGCCACGTCATCAGCGGACGCCGAGACAGCTCTCTTTTTCTCCAATGAGAAAATCGGACTCTCAAGAATCGTCGAAGACGTCGTCTCCATCTCACTAAACCAAGCAAACTCGTCCACGACGCAAGACGGCGTTGTTTCGGTCTCCCTCCCATGAACTATAAATTTATTATTAGTACCCTCCTCTGGCTCCAACTCAGGTACTTCTGGTTCGGGTTTGGGTTTGGATCCGTTTCTAGAAGAAGATGTCAGAGGCCAAGGATGGTTATGGTCAGATGTGTAAGTGATGAGAATCATCGTTGGATCGTCTCTGCTTCTCTCGACTTGCTTCCTAGCCGGACAACCTTTTGTGCTACTACAACGGTAATAACCTCTTGGGTAAGGAGATCCCTTAATGGGCTTTTGGCCGTACTTACGCCAGGCCCATGAATCAGACGGTGGAGTTGTGTCGCCCTTGTGCCGAGATCCTTCCATTTCTTTCATCGGTACGTTCACTACTCTCTTCTCTATGGATCTCCTACTGTAGTTATTTAACAAGTACATCGATATATGAATATACAAGTTTTTAATAAAATTATTTTATAATTCAAATCAAAGATGCATATATTGATTTACCTTCTTTTAGGTGAATGCGAAGAGATGGCAGCATTGAAGGTTGAAGAATTTGGTGATTCGGGTCCGGTTTCTTGACTGCTTTCGTGATCATTGTAGGTTCTCGCCATATCCTGACCTCGCTTCATGTTTATATTTTCTATATAATTATATATTTACAAGCGAGGAAAGAGGTGTCGAACAATGATGTTGACCCAGAATTGGATATTTTGCTGATCTTGATCGCTTTTGGAAAATATATGAGTTGCAGAAGGAAGAAGAGGAGTAGAAGTAGGGAGAGATAAGAGAGAGAAAATGGAGAGAAGGTGGAGACGAAGAGGGGGTTGTGTATGAAAGAGGACGTGCGAGCATATGTCAATTTAATCTCTACTAGTTGTTATTTTAAACAATAATAATACTTTATTATCCATATCATTAAGAGATGGACCCCGATTGATTGTTATTTTAATAGATAACTAGATTTTGATCGGCGCTTATAAAGCGCGGGTTTATTTCTTTTATAAATTTTAATTTTATTTATTTTGTTTATAGTATTTTTAATTATGTAATCTAATTTTGATTATAATTGTTTGACCCGTATTATAAAAATGAGTTAATAATTTAGATTATTTTAAAAATAAACTGTGTGTTGTTTGAGAAGATATATTAAAATAACGATTTCGCATTATATATTTTAATCGTAAGATCGTGGTTTGAAATATATATATGTGTGTGTGTGTGTGCGTGTGAAAACAACCATCGTAAAAGTTATGTGATATAAGTTTAATTTTATTGTATTTATCTAAAATATTATTTTATAAAACAATATATAATTATAAAAAATATTATGTTTTATATTTAATAATTATATATTTACGAAAGTAGAAACAAAAAAATCAGTTTATATATATATAACACATGTTGTAGTGGTATATATAATTTTTAAATTTGATTGAACAACCCGTTAAAAACTGCATTCAAACATAAAGTATAATTTGGCGCCTCAAATATTTGGATAATATAAATATGGAATAATTTTAATATTTTTATTAAGTTTAAAATATATCAACTGAAATTATTTAATATATATATATATATATATATATATATATATATATATATATATTAAACTCACGCAAATATGTTTTTATAGAAAATTTATAACCGAAATTGGCTAATTTATTTTTTAATCCATTCAATGATTTAAATATTTTTGCAATTTGATGGAAGAACCCGCTAAAAAGTGCAATCGTAAAAACATCAATCGTAATCGTAATATGTATATATATATATATATATATATTTTTTGAAACAAAAATAAAGAAGATATTAGAATATATTATAAATATATTTTGAATCAAAATCATAAATTATAGAATATTGACTTATATATATATATAGTTGATATATAAGTTATTTAATTGTATTTATCAATTGATTTAATAGTTTAATGATTGTATATACATTTATTTTAATTTTAATTAATTAGGAAAGTATGATTCATTATATTTTGGTTGTTTGGCTACATGTTTAATAATTGTCATGTTTGGAAACATGGATTGTAGAAATATTGTTATATTCCATAATTATTCTTAATGAAATTTAATTAAATCATTAATGTGTAATGGCATAAATTGTAAATAATACATGCCACAAAGGTTAGTTTCCTAATCAATTTAATTTTTTAATAATATTGATTATTTGTCTATAAGACCATGTACATTAGTGAACCCCCCTCTTGGGGGTTCTTAACTATTTTTTATTATTAATATTTTTTTTTTGCAGGTGGAGAAAAAAAAAAGCAAAAAAAAAATGAACCAACCAGGATTCGCCACGTCACATGAACAGTGACGAACCCAACTCTTAAAAACTCTTAGCTAAGAACTTCTTCTAAGGGGGTTCTTAATTTTGATATTTTTTTTTAAATAATTTTACCTAAGAACTAGAGCTAAGAACCCCCTTAAACCCACTAATGCACATGCTCTAAGAGCTTCCCCAATAGGGTTTTTAAGCACAAATCCTTAACAAAAAAATAATTAAATAATGTGGGGCCCAGTTTAATAGTTAAGCAATAAAATTCCTATATAAGGATCGGCTCTTAGACTATTCATGTCACGTGACGACTAGTCATTGATCTTTTTTTTTAATTTTAAATTTTTTTTTTTGCATCTGAAAAAAAAAATTAATTAATTTTTTTTTTAAGAACTCCAAGGGAGTAACACCATTGGACATGGTCTAAGGCGATGGTTACATATGATCACACCCTTTGTTTACGATAGAATAGTTTTATGGCGTCGTTTGAAGATGGGGTTAGGTTATTGATAGAATTATAATTTGAGAATTCGAATATAAAGAAATCACTCTTCTTTATTAATGTTTAAGAAAATTTTCTCAAAAACTTAAACTCTCAATTTCTCAAACTCTAACAACTTAGTTAAACCATAACTCAGTATCTCCTTATATAGGCTCTTGATTATTAGATGACTCCTAATCAAATAAGGAAAACTAACATATTTGATAGAAAGGAAACTTGACTTATTTCAAGCTTATCTCAATATTCTCTCCATTAAGCTTGAAATCCACCTTTGACACATCTTGAACTCCCACCATGTCTCTCATTTCTTGAAACTTGATTCTTCCTAATGCCTTTGTAAGAATATCTGCCTTCTGCTCATTACCAGGAACATGTTCTACTTCTACTTGTTCATTCTCAACACATTCTCTTATGTAGTGATATCGAGTATAAATGTGTTTACTGCGACCATGAAACACCAGATTTTTTGTAAGCGCAATTGCTGACTTATTGTCAATCCGAATGGTCACTTTCTCACATGATTTTCCAGTGATTTCAGCGAACAGCTTCTGAAGCCAGATGGCTTGTTTCGCAGCTTCAGTAGCAGCCATAAACTCAGCTTCACAGGATGACAACGCTAGTGTTTCTTGCTTCTGTGAACACCAAGTAACAGGAGATCCATCGAAATATAAAATATGACATGTTGTGCTTTTTCCATCATCCACATCAACATTGTGACTGCTATCACTATATCCAACTAACCCTGTTCGATTTGACCTACCAAAGATAAGACCATAGGATAGGGTTCCTCGTAGGTATCTTAAAACCTGTTTTAAAGCAGCTCCATGAGACTCTTTAGGATCTTGCATATAGCGACTAAGTACTCCAACGCTGAAAGAAAGATCCGGTATTGTATGAAGAAGATATCGAAGACACCCAATGCTTCTCCTATATTATTTTCCATCGATTCTCTTTTCTTCTCCATTCTTTGACAACTTTAGGTTTTGGTCCATAGGAGTTTGAGATGCATTACAACCTTTCATCACAGCTTCTTCCAGGATTTTAGTCGCATATCTTTCTTGTTTCAGAATTATACCATCTTGAAACTGAAGCACTTCAATACCCAAATAATAAGTCAACTTCCCAAGGTCACTCATCTCGAATTTTTCTGCCATCTCCTTTTTAAATTCCACCACCAATTTCAGACTAGAGCCTGTGACCAAAAGGTCATCAACATAAACCGCCACAATAGTAAGATGATGTTCCTCCTTTTTCCTGTAGAGAGATGGTTATTTGTTACACTTCTGAAAGCCAAACTCCTTGAGAACCTTATTCAGTTTCTCGTTCCATGCTCTAGGCGCTTGTTTTAACCCATAAAGTGCTTTTTTAACTTGTATACCTTTTCTTCACAACCTTTTATCTCGAACCCTTCTGGTTGCGTAACATACACTTCTTCCTTCAATTCTCCATGTAGAAAAGCAGTTTTCACATCAAGATGATGTATTTCCCAAGCATTTGAGGCTGCTAAACCGATAATGAATCGGATTCTCTATGCGAGCTACTGGAGCAAACACCTCTTCAAAATCAATACCATGTTTTTGCACATATCCTTTTGCGTCAAGCATAGCTTTATATTTGTTGATGCTTCCATCTGGATTCCGCTTGATCTTAAAAATCCACTTCAGTCCAATCGTGGTGGATCCTTTAAGTCCCAACTTTTGTTCTTATTGATCAATGTGATCTCTTATTCGCAAGCGTTTACCCATACTTTCGATTCTCTAGCTTCTTCAAAACTCCATGGTTCATCGTTCACCATTAGAAGAAGACGTTCTCCTTCGATTTCTGCTAAACAAATATAATCATTCAAGTAGCTTGGCTTGACACTTATCCTTCCTGATCTTCTTAACGGACGCTCGTCTGCATCATCTTCTTCACTTTCTCCATTGCTCGGAGAGTTAATTTCTTCTTCCTCACTTGAAATTGAGATTCGCTCCTCAATTTCTTCATCTCTATGGTTTCATCTCTCTCCTCCACTTTGTGCTCTGTTTTGAGACGTAAAAGCAGAGTCATGAGACTCAGTTTCTGGTTCGATTCTTACTACTTCTTTGACTTCTTCGGAAATTTCTCCATTGATACCTCTGTTTCCAAATTTCCCAAAATCAATTCTGAAACTTACATCAGCTCTTGGTTCAGTCTCATCTTGTCTCCAATTCTATCCTTTTGTCTCATCAAAAACAACATCACGGCTTACAATTATTTTCTGGGTTTGAGGATTAAAGAGACGATATTCCTTTGATCCAGGTTCCGTTCCCAGGTGAACAAGTAGGCGTGATCTATCATCAAGTTTTTTCAGGTGATGCGCTTCTATTTTCGCGTATCCTATGCAGTCAAAAATCCGTATTTGTGAAACGTTTGGTCTGTTACCTCGGTACATCTCATATGGTGTCTTTTCCTTAAGAGCTATTGTGGCCACTCTGTTTAGCAGATATTTAGAGTGTCTAACAGCTTCTCCCCATAAATATGCTGGAACAAACATATGCTTCATAATACTTCGAGTCATCTCCATTAGTGTTCGATTCCGTCTCTCAACAACTCCGTTTTGTTGAGGAGTATATGGGGCTGTGAGATGTCTTCTTATACCAGAACTATCGCAAAACGAGTTAAACTCGTAAGATACGAATTCTCCTCCTCTATCAGTTCGAAAAATCTGGATTTTTCTTGCGCTTTCTTGTTCAACTATGCTCTTGAATTTCTTGAATCTCTCCAACGCATCGCCTTTCTCCTTTAGCAGTATTGTCCACATGTATCTTGAATGATCATCAATAAGAACAAACACATATCGATTTCCAGTCTTTGTACTCGGTGTGATAGGTCCACAGAGATCGCCATGTACGAGTTCAAGTGGTTTACTTGCTCGGAATTGAGTAGCATGTGGGAAAGTCTGTTGAGTCTGTTTACCAAGTAAGCAAGATCCACATATTTCCTTCTCAATACTGATGTGCGGAATTCCGGTAACAAGTTCTCTCTGAATCATTGATTTTACTGTCTCCGGATTTATGTGACCTAGCCTTGCGTGCCACCTGCTTCCTTCAGTTGTGGACGTTAGATTTAGACTCACAGCATCATCTTTGATTCCCATTTGCACCTTGTATAGACGATTTTTTGATCTCACTGCTTTGACAAGTAATCTCTCATCACGATCATGCATTGTTAAGCATTCTCCCTTCATCCTTATATCACACCCGAATTATGTTGCTTGTCCAAGACTGATGATATTACTCTTTAAATCTGGAATAAAGTAGACATCCATCATTCTCCTTACTTCTCAATTACTATCAATGAACTCAATGGAGCCTTTTCCTTTTATATATATCCGATAATCATCACCAAAACGTACTTTTCCTGTAATAGATTCATCAATCTTAGAGAGATATTTTCGATCTCCACTCATATGGTTGCTAGCTCCATTATCAAGATACCAGATGTTATCTGTGTTAGATTCATAATTGCTTGGCACGACTTTTGCTTCGTTTAATATACAACTTCATGCATCATCAATATCAGCAGCTTCTGTATCTTTGCTGGTATCTTCTTGCGCTTCTTGCAACTTAAGAAGTCGATCAGGATAATCTGAAGCGTAATGACCATACTTGTCGCATCGATAACACATTATGTTTGACAAATCTCTTGAATCTCTTCCTCCAAAACGACCACCACGTCCTCTTCCTCTGTAAAAGCGACCACCACGTCCTCTTCCTCTGTAAAAGCCACTGAAATTACGTGTTTCTTGATTATCTGAGTTTGTCAGCAACAACTTTCTTTGATCTTCTTGTTCCTCTTCTTCCTCAGCAATTCTTTCTTCGTATGCTTTTAGTCATCCTATAACATTCTCAAAGGTTTCTTTATCGAGATCTAGTAATTGCTCAAGTGAAGCCACCATGTGAATAAATTTATTTCGAGGAAGACTCTTAAGAAACTTCTTGATCAATTTAGGTTCTTCGATTTCTTTTCCCAACGCTGCTGATTTTGCTGCTATTTCAGAAAGTCTTCCAACAAAATCATCAATCTTCTCTGTCTCTTTCATCTTTAACCGATCGAATTCAGCCATTAGAGTCTGGATTTGTGCATCTTTTACTCGATCAGCTCCTACATGTCTTGTTTTGATAGCCTCCCATATCTTCTTAGTTGTATCCAGCTCTCCAACTTGAAGTACAAGAAATTCCGGTATTGATTGGAAGATTAAGGCTGCTGCCATATCGTTTTTGTCTTCGTCATCTTTACCATTGTCAACAGCTTCCCACGCTTTATGAACTTTGAGTAAGGCTTTCATCTTTATTGCCCAAACAGTGTAGTTGCTTGAGTTCAACATTGGACACTTGATGGAGGAAGATCCTCCTCCTTCTTTCTTTATCATGGACATCGAATCCTTCTTATCGTCGTCTCCCATAGGTGTTTTGATGATTTTTAATTCTTCTCCTTATTCGTGCTCCTTCAAGAATTTAGGGTTTAAAAATCGACCTCCTTGTTGATTTTAAACCTTGCGCTCTGATACTAATTATTGATAGAATTAGAATTTGAGAATTCGAATATAAAGAAATCACTCTTCTTTATTAATGTTTAAGAAAACTCTCTCAAAAACTTAAACTCTCAATTTTTCAAACTCTAACAACTTATGTTAAACCATAACTCGGTATATTCTTATATAGGCTCTTGATTAGATGACTCCTAATCAAATAAGGAAACTAACATATTTGATAGAAAGGAAACTTAACTTATTTCAAGCTTATCTCAACATAGGTTAGGTATTAATAGCATACATTTGTTTTATTGTTTGTCTTTATTCACAATTGTTCAAACCCCTTTTTACAATGTATTTAAATGTTTGGAAGCTTATTAGGTTCATTGGGTGGTGTTAGAGTGGTCAAATTGTGTGTCTACGTATATATAGACATTTTTTATAATGACTATTTTAATTGCGGATAAATTGTGATTATATTTGTTAAGGTTCATGTTCACTAACAATCATGTCTAAATAAATTGTTTATAGATTGTCTTCGTCCACATAAATTAATTCTTTAAACATAGCTAACTTTTAATTAGATAAAACAAAACAAAATATGCTGATTATGTTCATAAATGTCCAATCCGTTCTATCCGTGAACAAATAATAACCTAGACAATTTTAACCCATTTTAAATATAAGTGTCTCCATAATTAGTGCATAACACATTGGATGCGGTTATGGACTGTCCATCCATGGGTCTATTCTTTTGTCAGACGCAAGTTGTTGTGGCTGTGGCCTGCGGCTAGACGTTGCGGTCAGACGCAACAATTGTTGTTCGTTTGAAAGACGCGCGTCTGGCCGCAGCCGTAACCGCAGATCTGTTCGTTTATTAGACGTAAGTTTTGTCGTAGACGCAGACGCAAGCAATTCCAGACGCAGATACTGAATTTTCTTGCGGTCAAAAATTTCGGACGCATGCCACAGCGTTTAGACGCAGCCGCAGGAGACTGAGACACAACCGCAGGAACTGACAAACGAACAGACCTATTAACGTGTGAACAAGGAAGTGGGAACATATATGATCAAACCCTTTGTTTCAAGATTTGTTTTAGATATAAAGTTTATTTCTATCCTTTTCGGAAAAAAATTCATTCACATTTTTTATTTATTAATGTCACATGTATGAAAAATGGATATCAATACTATTAAAAAAATAGAGTATATTAGAGACTAACTTTTAATTCATGTGTTTATTACAAAATATGCCATTGGAAATTTAAGAGTGTTTTTAATATTCATTAAGGGTAATTAGGGAATATAATATTTTCTCTACAATTCATGTTTCTAAACAAGACAATTATTAAACATGTATCCAAACAAGCTAAATATAATGGGTTACACTTTTCTAATTAATTAAAATAAAAATAAATATATATATATATATATATATATATATATAATCATGAAACTATTAAATCAATTGATAAATATAACTAAATAATTTAAACATCAACTAATTTTGTATATATAAGATAATATTCTTTAATTATGATTATATTCAAAATATTTTTACAATATATTTTAATATCTTCTTTATTTTTTGTTTCAAATATAAATATTTATTTTTATATTATAACAAAATATTATAAAATATTTTAAATTTATTTATTTCGTAAATTTTTTTTTTTAAGATTGCATTTTTAGTGGGTTGTTCCATCAATTGCAAAATATTTAAACTATTATAAGAATGGGTTGAAAAATAAATTAGCCAATTTTGAATTCTAAAAATAAACTTTGTTCGATGAAAAAGGTTAAAAAGTTGAATTAATCAATTTCAATTATATAAATATTTCAAAAATTCAAAAATATAAATATATTGTTATTTAAAATATTTAACTTTTAAAAATTAATAATGTAATAAATTATATATAAATATATTTTGATTTATAAATAAATATTATAGATAAATGCAATAAAGATGAAACATATATTAGATAACTTTTATAATGGTTGTTTTCATAACAAAAATAAAAAATAAATTATTTTCAAACCATGATCTTACGATACAACGCGGGTTAAAACTTATAATGCAAAATCGTTATTTTAATTTCTTTCTTTATGATATAGTTCCTCCCAAATAACATATAATTTATTTATTTTTAAAATCTAAATTATTAACTAGTTTTTATAATGCGGTTTAAACAATTATAAACAAAATTAGATTGAATAATTAGAAAATCTAAATTACTAATAACAAAATAAATAAAAATTTAAATTTGTAAAGAAAAATAAACTCGCGCTTAAAAAGCGCGGATCAAAATCTAGTTATTGTTAAAAGAACTATCACTTATCTAATGCATAAGATACTTTTTTTTTTTTTAGGCAACAGCATAAGATACACATCTATTTCTCTTTTTATGTTAATAACTTTATGGATTTTGGGCATCTTGGTGTTGGCATATGCATGTGTGTTGTATGTATATGCGTATGATGCATTGTGTACAATGCAATCTCATAGATTTTCAGTAAGTATCACTCCAAAGTACGAGACGAAAGTATGAGTATAATATTAAACTTAAAGTTTCCTATGACCTTTTCCTTCACCAAAAGCAACATCATCAGCTGATGAAACCCATATATAATATAGTTATCATGTTTGGGATTTAATAATTAAAATTCTGATTTCTAATCATATAGATAATCTTATCCATGTGTGATGGTTATCGTTTACTGATCAAAGTATACGCTTTCTTTGTGCTGATCTCGACTAGAGAATAAAAATTGAATATATGGACTGGACATCAAATCAGTAGTATGCAAATGAAATATTTAAAATGATTAATAAGTTTGTTCTTATTTTTGATCTCTCCTATTGTTACTATTTGGGCCTAAACATTTTGGGATATTGTCTGGGCCTAGAAGTGCAGAACCCAAAAACAAAAGATCCAGTTAATCATCTTCTCACGTGACCTGCATCAAAGACGGTGAAGACATTAGGTTTATTATGTGAGGTATATAAGAAAGCATAACAATGAAAACCTATGAAGTACGACGAGAGATAGCAGCAACCTACAAGAGCTTACAATTATCAGTACATCAAGAGCAAGAAGATATTGCGTGAGCTAGTAGAGATCAAAGGAAGACTTATAGAAGAGAGCTAGAGATACATATTATCTAGAGCTAGAGTTCTATACAAGAGTCTTCTTAAGGTGCAAGGTTTGGTTCTAAAGATAAGTTAGTAGCAGAAAAAACTTATTTATGTCATTGTAATCAAACCGATATAGTGCATCTTGTGGGATACTGATTCCCACCCCTGTGACGTAGCCAATTGGTGAACACAGGGTAACCAAGTCTTTGTGTCTTTTATATTTCCTGCATACAAACACAAACGCATCAAAGATCAAGATAACCTATAAGTGCAAAGTATAAGTTAAAATCTCAACAAGTGGTATCAGAGCTTCCAGGAAAGAAGCAGGGGTTATTGTGATCTATTTGAGGCAGAAACTTACCTACTGAGTAATCCGCAACTCACGGAAACAATGGAGCCAACTAGGGGAAAGTTTGAGATGGATAAATTTGATGGGAAAGGTGATTTTGGTATGTGGAAATACAAGCTTCTAGGACAGCTAGAGATTCAAGGTTTAGCATCAGTATTGGAGGAGGGTACTACATTGATTGATGAATCTGCTAAGCTAGAAGAAGGTGAGAAACCCAAAATTGATTCTTTAAAGGTTGCAAGAGACACTAGAGTAAAGAATCTGCTTGGTACATGTCTAAGTGACATGATTCTTAGGAAGGTGATACATGAGCCTACAGCTTTGCTAATGTGGAAGGCTCTAGAAAGGGATTATCAGACCAAGTCACTTCCTAACAGGATTTATCTTAAGCAACAGTTTGCTAGTTACAAGATGGATGAAGGCAGAAGTATAGAAGAGAACTTGGACAGTTTTCTTAAGCTTATTGCAGATCTTGCTAGCCTAAACATCAATGTAAGTGATGAGGATCAGGCTATACAGCTTCTTACCAGCTTACCCCCACCGTATGAGCCTCTAATACATACTCTCAAGTATGGTACAGGAAAAGAGACCCTAACAGTTCATGAGGTGGTCACTTCTTCATATTCTAAGGAGATTGAGCTGAAGCAGAAGGGACTCTTGAACAAATTTGGATCTAAATCTGAAGGATTATATGTTGAATCAAGGGGAAGAACTAAGGACAGATCTCAGAAGAGTAATGGCAAAGGGAGATCAAAGTCAAGAGACAACAGGTCTAACTCAAAACCAAGATTCAACAAGAAAAATCAGAGTGAGTGCTTCATATGTGGAGATGAAGGGCATTAGAAAAGAGAATGCCCTGAGAGAAATAAAACAAAGAATCAGCAAATATTGCAGCAGCACATATACATCCTATAGTGTTGAGTGTGATCAGCCAAGACACAATGAAGAATTGGGTAATGGACTCGGGTTCTTCATTCCACAGCACATCAAATAAGGAAGTCTTGTTTGACTTCAAGGAGTACAATGGAGGAAGGGTTCTTATGGCTAACAACACTTATGGAAACATCAAAGGAATGGGAAAGATTCGGATTCAGAATCCAGACGGTTCTGAAGTAATACTAAAGGATGTTAAATACATGCCTGAAGTAAGCGGGAATCTGATCTCATACGGGATGTTAGAGAGGCCAGGTTGCAGATATGAAGGAAGTAACCTTATGGTTCGATTCTACAAAGGTAAGAAGAAGGTGATATCTGGAAAATATCATGGAGGGCTTTATTATCTACAAGGCAGAGTTGCTAAGAGTGCAGAAATCAAGTCTAAGGATGAAAAAAAAAGCAAGTGAAAAGAAGTCTAAGAAAGTGAGCTTCAGCAAGAATCTAATTCAAGGACCTACTCCATATGGTTTTGAACTAAGGGATTCATCAGCTCAAGGTAAAGACTCTTCTTCAACAGAAAAATCAGAAACTTCAAAAGAGTTTAAGTGTGAAGAAGACAATGGAGATTTTGATCCTGAGGCCTATGCTATGACTACTGCAGAAGAGATAAGCAGAAAAGAACCTATAGAGGAGGCTGTGGAAAGCAATCATTGGGTGAATGCTACAGAAAATGGGACACTGGAAAAAGA